>CAUYQG010006415.1:0-13070 GCA_963574415.1 Tarsius wallacei
CCTGCACTCGTATGTTTATTGCAGCATTGTTCACAATAGCAAGAACCTGGAAGCAACCTTGCTGTCCATCAAAAGAGGACTGGATTAAAAAAACATGGTACATATACACAATGGAATACTACGCAGCCATAAAAAAGAACGAAATCATGAATTTCGCAGCAACCTGGCTGGAACTAGAGTCTATAATACTGAATGACCTCTCACAGAAACAAAAAACTGAGTATCACATGTTCTCATTCATATAGTAGACTTTGATCATCCAACGTATTACCACAAGAAAATGACTGACAGTGGTGGGAAACGATGGGAGGGTGGGAGGGATAGGGGAAGGGATTAATGGCAGTAAATACCTGTCTGGGGATGGGGGGACACTTCTTATCAACAAGGGTGCCTGAACGAGACATATTTGTGTACCCAACCCTTAACTGTACCCCTCAATATCACAATAAAAAAAATATTGTATAAAAAAAAAGAAAAGAAAATTGGAACGGAAAAGTAAGAACAAATTCAACTATCTCAAATGTTCAGCGCCTTGTCAACTAAAGCCATTCCTCACTCCAATACCTTGATTACCTTGCAAGGGAAATCACTTTCCTATTTGCCTAAACACTATCATCTCTCATTGTCTCCAAGGCTACAATAGCTCTTTAATTGCTGCAGAGTCCTTCTTCTTCTCCACTTCTCCTCATATACATCTTAATAACAAATAATTAAATTTCCTTTTACTGCGGTTACTTTTATCCAGTATATTATGTTCAGGTATCAAGAAAAAAACAAGAAAACATACTAAAAGACAAAAAACACAGTTTAAAGAGACTAAGCAAACATTGGAACCAGACACATATATTTCAGAAATGTTGGAATTATCAGTCAATAATTTAAAGCAAGTAAATGGAAGTTCTAAAAGATAACAAATAAATAAAAATACACTGTAACAGAAATGAAGAATAACTTAGATGAGTTTATTAGTAAATTGGACAAAGATTCTGTGGAAAGAATCTCTGAGCTTGAGGATATATCAATAGAAACCTCTAAAACTGAAAAGCAAAGAGTAGAAGACACTGAAATAAAAACAGAACTGAATATTCAAAACTGTGGGACAACCATAAAAGGCATAGCTCATATATGAAGGTAATATTGGGATAAGAAAGAAGAAAAGAAATAGAGGAAATATATCTCAGAGAGCAACAGGCAAGATAAATTTCAAAAACTATGCCTAGGCTTATCTTAGTCAAACTACAGAAGAACAATGATAAGAAAAAATTTAGATGAAAGTCAGAGAAAAAGAACACCTACAGAGGAGCAAGGGTAAGAATTGCATCCAACTTTTCCTCAGAATTCATGTAAGCAAAAAGAGTAGAGTGAAATCTTTAAAAGCAAGCAAGATCATCAACTAGAGTTCTACACCTGGTGAAATTATTCTTCAAAAGTGAAGAAATAAATACTTTCTTAAATTAACAAAATTTGGAGACATTTGTTGCCAATGAAATACCTTGCAAGACATGTTAAAAATCATTCTTTAGAGAAAAGGAAAACGTTATAGGTCAGAAACACAGACCTACATAAAGAAAAGAAGAGGATTACAGAATGAATAAGTGAAAGTAAAATAATTTTTTTCTTTTTCTTAACAAATCTAAATAATAGCAATTTGTTTAAAATAATAAGCACCCAAGTATTGGATTACATATGCTTATATGTATGTCTTATGCGGTTGTAGCTAGGTAGCTAGCTAGATATGCTTAGATATGCTATGTATAATTGAAATAAATAACACAAGGGACAGGAGGGCATAATTAGAATTATTTTGTTATTATAAGATATTTGCACCACTTGTAAAGTAGTATTGTGTTATTTGAAACTGAGCTAGGGTTAATAGTAAATGCATATTGCAACCTCTAGGGTAACCACTTAAAAAGTTTTTTAGAAAAAGTATAACTGATATGCAAAGAATGGAGAGAAAATTAAGCCATATAAAATGCTAAATCAAAACCACAATAATGTTAGATTAAGCTAAATTAACCTAGGGTTGCTTTTATATTTTGAGTTTCTATGTAATAAACTGCAATTTAATATAGAAATAAACCGCAACCTAACTTGGGAGTTTATTCTCATAACACATAACTGAATGTCAGCCAATAATAGCAGCGAAGTTTCAGCCAACCACAGGCTTCCAATTATCACATCATGTCCAAATAAGGCAAATGCCAAGCTTTAATCAATGGAGCCATTTCTGTACCTCACTTCTTTTTCTGTCTCTAAATACTGCCTGCCCACATTGTTGGTGGAGCTTTTTGAAACTTTCCTGGTTCTGAGTACTTCCTGATTAATAAATTATTCCTTGCTCAAATAAACTCTGGTAGGTTTAATTGTCTGAAGTTTTTTCTTTTAACAGTTTGGCATTAAAAGTATGATCCTAAGTAGATTCCAGTGACTCACAGGAATAAAAATACCCACCAGGGCTCATTGTGCTTCTTGATCTCTCTCAGCAACTGATGCTTGTATGCAAGCTCCTAAAATTTTTGCCCTGAACAATCCAACTTTCAGACATTTTTTTATTGGACTGATTCCAGGATCAAATTGGATTGGATAATTGACTGGATTGGTTTTAGTTAGAGACCTTGGGTAGTTATCTTTTGACAATAGATTTTTCTAAATGTAAAACATCTGGGACTCTGGACTGTACTTTCTGGAACACTAGCTAATTTTTCGTGTGCCTCAAAAACTACCTACTTTTGGAAAAATAGGTTACCCTTACTAAGGACAACTTAAAATTACAGTAGCCACAGTGAAGAAGTTTTAAACTGGATTAAGATTGTTCACTTGTGAAGCCCATTTGAAAACAAAGGATCCAAAATGCCAGAAAATAATTAACATGGAAAAATTTGATGCTGGCTAGCTTTATTTTATGTCACAATGTACCTACTTAAAAATAGTTTCCCAAATCTGTTTGGAAACTAACACCCTTGGAGTTTTGCAAAATTAAGTTAAATTATGGCTATTCATTGACTATGTAGGTCATTTCTAAAAATAGCAAAATACTAAAACAGTAATTGCTTAATATAAGTTTAAGTTTATATGCTTTTGGCCCCTTGTTTTTAATATGGTAGAGAGTAGCTAAATATATTTGACTCTATTAATAAATATGAAAAATTATACTTTGAGGATGTACATATTTCTAGAATTTGTAAAATTGTCTTAATCTGCAGAATGTAGATTCATAATTGCTAAGATTAATATCCTAACTAATGTGGTAATTAAAACTAGAAATAATAAGGGAGACAACTTGTGTTTTTTTGGGTTTTTTTTTGAGTTGGAGTCTCACTCTGTCGCCCAGACTGGAGTGCAGTGGCCGCTCCCGGCCACCGCAGCCTCGACCTGCTGAGCTCGGGCAATTCTTCCGCTCAGTATTCCAAGTAGCTAGAACTACAGGCGCGCGCTACAACGCCCGGCTAATTTTTGATTTATTGTAGAGATGAGGTCTCGCCAAGTTGTCCAGGCGGGTCTCGAACCCTCAGGCTCAGGCAATCCATTCACCTCAGCCTCCCAAAGCGCGTGATTACAGGCTGAGCCACCGAGCCTGGCTGAGACAACTTCTTAAAAGAGGAAAGTAAGACATACTTTTGGTAGACAAAGCTTACATAAAAGATGTAGTTTTTTTAAGAAGAGAGTAGGAAAGTAGCTTTTGTTCTACAGTAGAATGACTCATTTCTAAGTAGAAAAAGAAAATAAAGTATAGATCAAAGAATTGAAAGGATAAAAATGACTGCATAAGTTTTATGAAAGGTAAATCTTGTAAAGAAATTTTTAGATGTCATCAAGATTGTTACATTTAGAAAAGAATTATTTGTAAGTTTTTCTAAAAATTGAACTCTGATATCAAAAGCACACTGATGTAAAATTAAAATTTTGTCCTCACTGTTAAAACAACAAGGTTTTTTGTTTGTTTGTTTGTTTTGTGTTGGTCTCCTCTTAATAGAAAATTGTGAAAAGTATTTGTGTATTTTGTATGTGTGTGTGTTTACCTTTTTGGTACTTGGTCTAGGGAAAAAAGATTTTGTGTTTTACCAAAATAATTTTCTGTGCTTCAAGTTTTTTTGTTCTTAATCAGGTTTTTGATTGCTTAAGAAATCTGAATTTTTTCTGTTAATGATATGATTTTTTTATGCAGCTATGTAACTTTCGGTATTTGCCTTGAAGTCTTTGAATTATGACTCTGGTTAAATGAATTACTATTATGACTTGTGATCCCATTTGGATCAAGTGTTTTACACTTTTAATATTTTTGATAAGCCTCCCCAAATCAAATTCCAAATTCTATTTTTTTTCTTGACCTAGAATCAACTTTGATGTTTTCCAAATGCATTCTTAGAGCATCTCAAAAGAATGTATTTCCTAATACAAACTAATTGAGCTTATTTGATATATTAATTTATATGGGAAGCAATTCGTTTTCATCAGATCTTTAACCATTTCCATTTTAAGTCTTGTCATTCACAAACAATTGTTTACTTTTGTTCTTTACTGAGATTGAAATCTGTTGTAATAAACTGTAAGCTTAAAATGTTTCATCTTTGGGAATATTCTCTGACATATACAGATTTCTGATAAGTTTAAGATCATATTGTGGACCTACATAAGAATTCTCACAAGTCTAATGAAGAAACTGGTTCGTTTCATAAAACTACTAACCTAACATCAAGTGGAAAAAGAATTAGTTGAATACCAAGGAAATGCTTTGGTAGATATTCATGCTAAGTCAGCCAGTACTGAAATTGTTAAGATAAGAAATTTGAATGAACTTTATAAGATTGATTCAAGCCAAATTACCTGTGATAACCTATTTAACAAACAGTGCTATGTGCCTGAATTGAAGAAATAAAACCAGTATTTAAAAGGATACAAGTGGAATGTTAAGCCTAAACCCATGACGAGCCTGGACAGTCACATTGTCCTTGAGTGCTTAAAGCTTCCGTTATTAAAAGTTCTACACACTATGACTCATCATGGAGGAGATAAAAATTATAAAAAATATTTTTAAAATATTGATAGATGACTGCTTGAAAATTGCTAAAATGGTTTACAACCAATATTTGGCTTGTCAAACCTATAATTAGAAAATACACACCTCAGATAGAACATTTCCAACACCCACTGAGTTATTTTAACATTTATAGACAGATTTTATTTAATTGCCACCTTCTGTGTATGTATTCTATTTGTATAGAAGAATTACCATACAGGAAGAAAGATGTTATAACAGTACCTAAAAGGTTATTAGAAAATGTATTTTGTTTATGGGGTATTCCCAGATAAATCTCTAGCAATGGAGGTACTAATTTCACTGAACAAGTTGCAAATGAGTTAAATTAGGTGTTACAAACACAATGGCATCATGCAAAGCTCACTGAATCATTTGCATTGCTTTGGTAAAAAGTGTTGCTTATTTATAACAATCAGACTCATTCCCACTGGAAAACAAAGATTGATTCTTTTATGAAAGGAGGTCTTTCTTGGAAGTCCTATGCCCTTAGTAGTAGAACCTTATAATATCATACTCTTTTTTTTTTTTTGACTGTTGGATTTATTTATTTATTTATTTATTCATTCATTTATTTATTTTTAAGTAAGCAAGATTTATTGAGAGGACATAGAAGCTAACACGGTGGAAGGGGACCTGAAGGGGTTGCCCCAATCTCATCCTCTTATAAATACTGACATGATTCAATATTGCAAGGTTTTAACGCATTATACCAAAGTATATTTTCACCAGGTATACAAAGATTTTCATGACTCAGTAACTAATGACAACCTGACCTTGCATGATTTAGGACACAGAGATTTTTTTGTTTTAAGACAAAATCAGAGAAAAACTGGCCTTGAACTACTTTGGAAGGGACCATACCAACTTGGTCTTACCGATTATCTGGTTCACTCCATAACATATTTCACTAATCTTGTAAGTGCAATATCTGGTCCTTTCTATAAGAATAGACTTGTAGATTTGCATACTCAGATTCCTTGCTACAATCTAGCAGCAGAAACCTATAGTGCAGGTTTTATGGTTAAATTTTGCCAGAAATTAAATAAGAAAACCCTAAAAGAGATAATTTGGCAGTTTGTAAACAAATTTATAACTCTAAACCCTTAATTTTGTATAGCCTAAAACCATGCTATTATTCAATTATGAAGTCTTAGATAAATACTACTATTGTTCTCTACTGATGACCCCTAATATAAGGCATCCCACAGGGGACTGTCTGTTGTGCCCCTTCAGGACATGTTTTTTATCTGTGAAGGATTTAATGACCAACCATATGTGTACAAAACTTTATGTTTTAATACATTAAAAATAAAGGGTCAATATCAATTAGTGATTCCAAAAGTACTTCCACCACATCAAAACAAATTGGAAACTGAACACCTCCTAATTTACACTATAGAATAAAGATAATTTGCCAGCAGGCATAAATATCTCTAAATAAGTATCTTTTGTTAGAATGTTTTTTCTCTGACTTGGTGCAAACATAAGATACTATAAATAACTCTACTGCAAATGCTATGGATGCCCATCAAAGTTCTTTAAAGTATGTTGTTATAGTTGTTTTAAGTAACAAGATTGCATTGGATTACCTGTAAACTACCTGCCTCAGGGGAAATTGTGTGTGATAGCTAATTCTTATTGCTATATTTGGACAATAACCTATTTGATTGGAGCAAGTTGGAAGTTATCAAACTGTTTCTATACCTCACTTCTTTTATTTAACGTCTATAAATACTGTCCACTAGCATAGTTCAGGGGAGCTCTCTGAACCACTTCTTGCACTTAAGTGCTACCCAATTCATGAATTGTTCTTTGCTTTGATTGACTCTGCTAAATTTAATTTGTCTTTTTTTCTTTTAGCAAAAGTTATAAGAAAAGACATAAACAAAGAAAAAGAACAACAAATAGAAAACGGTAACAAATATAGTAGATACTAATGCAGCTATATCAATAATGTTTAACAACAATGGGCTAAATGCATCAATTAAAAGACAAAGGTTATCAAAGTGGATCAAAATCAAAGCTCTAACTACATAATATTTACAAGAAACCCACTTTAAATGTAAAGACACATATAAGTTCAAAGTAAAAGGATTATAACACTAACAAAAAGAGAGCAGGAGTAGCTATATTAATTTCAGACAGAAAAGTCTTCAGAGCAAGAAAACTTATCAGAGACAAAGAGGAACATTACACAGTCACACAGGAGTCTGTTTTATAAGAAGGTCTAACAATCTTTAATGTGTATGCAGCCAACAATATAGCATCAAAATACATAAGGAAAATTTGATAGAACTGCTTGGAAAAATAAATGAAGACTATTACAATTGGAGTCTTCAGTGTCCCTCCATCAAAAAATGGACAGACCCAGCAGGCAGAACACTTTTAAGGACATCATTGAACTCATCATCATTAATCATCTGGACATGTGAGCATCTATAGACTACTTCATTCAACAACAGCATAATACACAACCCCCTCAAGCTTATTTGAAGCATTAACCATAATAGACCACATTCTGGGCCTTAAAATACACAATAAATTTTAAGTAATAGAATAATAATAGAATTTATATAATCTCTGCTCTTAAACCACAATAGAACTGAAGTAGAAAGCAATAATGAAAAGATAGCTGAAAAAGTCAAAATATTAGCAAGCAAAAAAAAACACATTTATACACAACACATAGATCAAAGCAGAAATTCCAAGAAATTTAACAATACTTTGAACTAATTTTTTATTTGTTTGTTCTGAGTTGGAGTCTCACTCCATCGCCCAGGCTGGAGTGTACTCATGGTCACCCCAGCATCGATCTGCTGGACTCCCAGGATCCTTCCTCCTCAGCCTTTCAAGTAGCCGGAACTACAGGCACACAGCTACCACACCCGGATGATTTTTTGATTTATTGTAGAGGCAAGGTATCTCCAAGTTTCCCGGGCTGGTCTCAAACCCGCTGGCTCAGGCAATACACTCGCCTTGGTCTCCCAAAGTGCTGGGATTACAAATTGAGCCACCGAGCCCGGCTAACTTTGAAATAATTAAAAATGAAAATACGACTTATCAAAATTTGTGAGAAGCAAGAAAAACTGTATTTAAAGGGAAATGTATAGCCTTGAATGCATATATTAAAAAGAAGAGAAATCTGAAATCAATTATCTAAACTTCCAGTTTAGGAATATACAAAATAATCAGGAAAAAAAAAAAGAAATATGAAGAATTAGAGCAGAAAACTAATAAAATACAAAACAGAAAATTAATAAAGAAAATCAATAAATGTAAAAGTTGGTTGCTAAAAAATAGCAAAATTGATAATTTTCTAACTATGCGAGCTAGTAAAAAAGAGAAAATATAAGATTTCAATATCAAAAGTGAGAAAAGACATTATTAATGATGCTGTGTACATTAAAAAGTATTGTAAGAGAATACTATGAACAACTCTATGCCCACATATTTGAAAACCTAAATGAAATGAACCAATTTCTTGAAAAACATAATCTGCTACAATCACACAAGAAAGAATAGAACATCTGAATAGGCCTATATCTATTTATAAAATAAAATCAATCACTAATAATCTTCTCACAGAGAAAGTACCAGATCAAGATAAATTTACTGGCGAACTCTACCAAACATTTGAGAAGAAATTATACCACTTCTCTATAATCTCTTTCAGAATATAGAAGGTGAATACTTCCTTATTCTACTAGTCCAGCACTACCCTAATGCAAAAATCATACAAATAAATTCGAATAAAAGAGAGCAGAGGCTCACATCTCCCATAAAGATAGATGTGAAAATCTTCCACAAAATATTAGCTAACCAAAGCTAACAATTTATAATAATTAGATGCCACAACCAAACTGAATTTATTTCAGGTATGCAAAGCTGATTTAACATTCAAAGTATCAATAAATGTGATCCATTACATCAGCACATTAAAGAAAAAAAGTCACACGATCATAGCAATAGATGCAGAAACAGCATTCAACAAATCTAACACCCAAACATTATAAAAACTCTCAGTAAATGAAGTGTATGATACTATAACGGTAGCTACATATCATTAAACCTTTGTCCAAATCCATAGAATGCACAATACCAAGAATGAACCCTAATGTAAACTAAAGACTAGGTGATAATGATGTGCCAATGTAGGTTCAAATGTAGCAAATATATCACCCTGTGGATGATGATGATATTGGGAGGAGGTGGGTATGTATGTTGAAGGTAGGGAGCATATGGGAAATCTCTACACCTTCTGCCCAATATTGCTGTGAATCTTAAACCTTGGTGTAATGGAGCAATGAAGCAGAACTGTTTTGCTTGATGATAACCCAAGTCTCCTTATTGTCATCAGTTATTTTTGTTTCTACCAACACAGACAAAAAAAGGAAGCCTAATTTGAGACTATATTTCCAAGTCTTATTATTTTCATTTCTATTTTTGTCCTATTTTCTTCTTCAGACCCATATATTTGACTCCAGCTATCTTACATAGTATCAAATAAAAATGGTACCAGATTATGGTAAGCACATTAGAGACACGTTGTGCTTATTGTCAATTCTTTACTTCATATTATTTTAATTTTTTTAGAGATTTTGCTGTCGTTCAGGCTGGAATGCAGCTGCACAATCATAGCTCACTATAACCTCAGACTTCTGGGCTCAAGCAACCCTCCCACCTCAACCTCCCGAGTAGCTAGGTCTACAGGTGCATGCCACCATGCCCAGCTAAAGTTTTTATTTTTGTAGAGTCTCACTATGTTATCCAGACTGGTTTTGAAATTCTGGCCTCAAGCTATACTCCTGCCTCATCCCCTCAAAGTTCTAGAATCATAAGCATGAGTCACCATGCCTAACCTGTCAATTCTTTTTCTTCCTGGTCTACTGCTACTTCTTAGAACCTATGGTATCTATAGCAGTCGTTAACCCTGTTCAAGTAATAATGAATAATGAATGAATCTGAGATGGTACAGTTTACTTATTTCTAAAAATGCAGTTTCTTTCTTTAGGTTCAGTAAATTTGTGATTTTTACTCTAGGTCTCTATTTGGCAGAAATAAATAATCATAAATTTTGGATTTCAATATGAAATTCTATGTAGTAGGTATGTGATTCTGGACCAATTGCTTAATTGAATCTCAGTTTCCTCATTTGTCTGAAAGAGTGGTTGAAAGAATTAAAGAGGTCCATTTTCTTTAATGCCAAAGGCAACTAAGGATAAAGACAACAGACATGATTCCTTAACAAATATTTTCTCTTTCCATTTTTTTCTCTGGTCCATGAGAGACTAGAGGGGAAAAATTTTTTTTTTGTTCTTCATCTCCTGAGACACTAAGACAAGATCTTACCAATTTCTAACTCTTCTTGAGTGTGTAGGTACACTATATGCTTCATATTTTTTGAATGTCTCAATTGTCCATCTATTTTCTCATTACTCCATTAGTGTACTGTCTTTTTCCTTCTGTCTCATCCTGATCTTATTTATCTCAGTTCTGTGCTTTTCTGCTTTCCTGGCTCATTTTATCTCTTACAATCCACCCAGTTCTTTTACTTTACACAGAGATTCAACTTTTCCCTTTATATGCTTATTTTGCATAATTGCAGACTTATGAAATAGTTTTTTACAGTTCTTCAGAATAGAATATACATTCATTTATAGGCATACATTTGGCAGTTTAAGGTAATCAGAGGATGACAAAGGGAATCACTTTTATTTTTCTTAAACTGAATTTTTCAAAACTGTGTTATTTGAAGATACAAAAATTGGCGCTCAAGAAATGTGGAAAGGTAGAGAGAGGGAATGCAAGTAAGAACACAATAAGAGCACAGAGGAGAGAATATGGCCGAATTACTTTAAGGGTACTCATTATTAAGAAAATATTGAGGATACAGAAATAAAAATATTTTAAAAAGTGGAGTCATGGCAAAATAAATATTTCTGCATATCCTCTGATTTCTTGCTTGAATGTCTAAATAAAGAACTTTTAACTTTAAAGTTGAGGGTTGTGTCCAACAGGAAATGATTCTGCAGGCATAAATCTTGTATATTCTTATTGTCATTGGAGAAAACCATAGGCAATATATGTGCATAAACAGCTGAATGATAAGCAAACCTAAAATAATTTGTGTTTGCACACAAGCAAATTTTGAATAATATAACTTTTCTGTATATTGCAACATTAAAATATTAATTTATAAATGTCCATGAAATTTTTGGCTGGCTTTTCTGTAGAACCTAATTAACCTTAGAAGTTTTTAACTCAAACAAAATGCTCAGTTCTAATAAATCAATATCTTGTAACCAACTCCATTGTATTCTCTCCTTAAGGCATTACTTCTTGGAGTGTTTTCTGCCAACTAGCTACTACACTCTGAGTGTTGGTTGAAAATGTAGATTCTCTTACCAAAATCTCTGGGACGCCTTGAAAGCTGTAGTAAGAGGGGAACTTATATCACAACAAACCCACATGAAGAAAATGGAAGGATCACAAATTAACAGCCTAACAAGCCACTTAAAGGAGCTGGAAAAGCAAGACCACAAAAACCCTAATTTCAGTAGAAGAATCCAGATCACCAAAATAAAAGCCCAAATCCAGGACATAGAAGACAAAAAGAGAATACAAAAAAATCAATGAAACAAAAAGTTGCTTCTTCGAAAGAATAAACAAGATTGATGGTCCCCTAGCTAGACTGACCATGAAAAAGAGAGAAAAACTGAAATAAGCACAATCAGCAACACAAAAGATGAAGTCACATCTGACCCTGAAGAAATACAAAAGATTATTAGAGACTACTATGTACACCTGTATGGAAACAAACTTGAAAACTTCAAGGAAATGGAGGTTTTTCTGTCATCACACAACCTGCCTAGGTTGAAACAAGAAGAAATTGAGACCCTAAATAGACCAATAACAATCAAGGAAATTGACTATGTAATAAGAAAACTACCTACAGAAAAAAGCCCTGGACCAGATTGCTTTCCAGCAGAATTCTACAAGACATTTAAGGAGGAGCTCATACCAATCCTACTGAAGGTATTTCAGGTGATTCAGAAAGATGGAACCCTCCCCAAATCATTTTACAAAGCTAACATCACATTGATACCCAAGCCAGGTAAAGACCCAGCAAAGAAAGAGAACTACAGGCCAATATCTATGATGAACATAGATGCTAAAATTCTCAACAAGATCCTAGCAAACCGGATTCAGCAACACATCTCAAAAATCATCCATCATGACCAAGTAGGCTTCATCCCTGGGATGCAAGGCTGGTTCAACATTCATAAAACCATAAATGTAATTAATTACATCAACAGATGTCAAAACAAAAACCACATGATTATATCATTAGATGCAGAAAAAGCTTTTAATAAAATCCAGCACCCCTTCTTGATAAAAACCCTCGAACATCTAGGCATACGGGAAACATACCTCAAAATAGTAAAAACCATCTATGAGAAACCCACAGCCAGCATACTCCTAAATGGACAAAAATTGGAACCATTTCCCCTGGAAACTGGAACGAGACAAGGATGCCCACTCTCACCCCTCCTGTTCAATATAGTATTGGAATTCCTGGCTAGAGCAATCAGAGAAAAGAAGGCAATCAGGTGTATCCAAATAGGTAAATAGGAAATCAAGTTATCTCCCTTTGCAGATGACATGATTGTATACCTTGAAAACCCAAGAGAATCTGTCAAAAACCTCCTTACACCGATAAAGGACTTTGGCAAAGTCTCAGGATATAAAATAAATGTGCAAAAGACAATCGCATTTCTTTACACCAATAACAATCAAGGAAATTGACTATGTAATAAGAAAACTACCTAGGCAGGTTGTGTGATGACAGAAAGTCCTCCATTTCCTTAAAGTTTTCAAGTTTGTTTCTATACAGGTGTACATAGTAGTCTCTAATGATCTTTTGTATTTCTTCAGGGTCAGATGTGACTTTGTCTTTTGTGTTTCTGATTGTGCTTATTTGGGTTTTTTCTCTCTTTTTCTTGGTCAGTCTAGCTAGGGGACCATCGAT
>CAUYQG010006421.1:0-16251 GCA_963574415.1 Tarsius wallacei
AACTCCAGTAAGAATGACCATCATCAATAAACCAAAAAACAACAGATGCTGGAGAGGATTCAGGGAAAAATAATGCTTCTGCACTGTTGGTGGGGATGTAAACTAGTTTAATCTCTATGGAAATAGTGTGGCAATTTTTAATAAGGTTTTTTTGTTTTGTTTTGCTTTGTTTTGTTTATTTTGACTTGTTTGAGTTCCTTGTAGATCCTGGATGTTAGGCTTTTGTCAGATATACAGTTAGCAAATATTTTTTCCCATTCTGTTGCTGTCTTCCCACTCTGAATTGTTTCTTTGCTTTGCAAAAGCTTTTCAGTTTGTTGAGGACAAAATTGCCTATCTTATCTTTTATGGCATACAATTTTGGTGTTATGATCAATAATTGGTTAGCTATTCCAAAGTGCATAAGGGTATGTCCTGTATTTCTAAGATTCTTATGGTATGAAGTTTTACATTTAGGCCTTTGATTTGTTTAGAGTTGATTTTTGTGTATGTTGATAGGTAAGTGTCCTGTTTCATTCTTCTGTATGCAATCAGCCAGTTTTTCCAGCACCATTTAATGAATAGGGTCTCCTCTCCCCAGTGGTTGTTGTTGGTGGATTTGTAGATGAGTTGGTTGAGAAATTGAAGTTTTGTTTCTGAAATCTCTATCCTATTCCATTGGTCTGCATGCCTGTCCTTTTAACAATGCCAGGTTATTTTGGTTATTGTAGCCTTATAATAATGTTTAAAATCTGGAAATGTGATAACTCCTGCTTTGTCTCTTTTGCTGAGGATTATTTTGGCTATTTGTGGTCTTTTTTGTTTCCATATGATTTCTGTATTGTCATTTCCAGGTCTGAGAAGAATAATGTTGGTAATTTGGTGAGTGTTGTATTGAATCTGTAGATTGCCTTTGGTAGGATGGACATCTTAACAATATTGATTTTTCCAATCCATGAGCATGGAAAAGTTTTCCAGTTGCTTGTGTCATCCTTGATTTCTTTGAACAGTGTTTTATAGTTTTTTTGTAAAGGTGTTTAACTTCTCTGGTTAGGAAGATGCCAAGGTTTTTTGGTTTTGTTTTGGTTTGGGTTTGTGTGAGAGTGTGTGTATGTGTGTGTGTGTGTGTGCACATGTGTGTGTGTGTGTCTGTTATGAATGGGACTGCGCTTTTTATTTGATTCTCTGCCTGTTTGTTGTTGATGTATAAAAATGCAACTCTCTTTTGCATGTTGATTTTTTACCCTGAGACTTTACCAAAGTCATTAAACCCTTGAGCACCTAGGCACAGAAGGAACATTCCACAAAATAATAAGAGTCATCTATGATAAACCCATATCCAACATATTGCTCAATGAACAGAGGTTGGAAGCATTTCCCCTGAAAATGGGGACAAGAAAGCATTTCCATTCTCACCCTTCCTGTTAAACATAGTATTGGAAGTCCTAGCTAGAGCAATCAGGCAAGAGAAGGAAATCAGGGGTATCCAAATAGAAAAAGAGGCAGTTAAACTGCACCTCTTTGCAAATGATGTGATCCTATACCTTGAAATTCCAAACAAAGCCAGGCTCGGTGGCTCAGCCTGTAATCCTGCGCTTGGGGAGGCTGAGGTGAGTGGATTGCCTCAGCCCGTGGGTTCGAGACCCGCCTGGGCAACTTGGCGAGACCTCGTCTCTACAATAAAAAAAAGAAAAAACAGTCGGGCGTGGTAGCGCGTGCCTGTAATTCCAGCTACTCGGAAGGATCCCCGGAGCCAGCAGGTTGAGGCTGCGGTGGCCAGGAGCGGCCACTGCACTCCAGTCTGGGCAACAGAGTGAGACTCCAACTCAATAAATAAATAAATTAATTAAATAAATAAATAAAAATAAAAATTTCCGAGCGAATCTGTCAAAAACCAGCTTTAAATATTTCACCTTTCTTTTGCTTTAAGTTTGTCATATAATGATGTTGCTTTTTCTGGAATCATATTGAAGTTTATAGGTATATCTGTCTTAAAGCAAGCATGCACTCACATAAAAGCTGCATTTTCAAATCAAGATAGAAGATATTTTGCAAAAAGTTTAAGGCTTTGATACCTGCTAGCATAGGTGAAATGACAGATTCACAAATTCCTTCTCCTCCTCCTTCTTCTCCTCCCCGTCTTCCTCCTCTTCCTCCTTCTTCTTCCGTGGTTTACACACTTAATTAATTTATCTTAAAATGTCAAGCAACCACAGCTGCAGACCTCAATCTAGGGTACACATCAAGCAATTCAACTTCGTACATAATTTCCTGACTTTATTTCTTGGGACCACTTTCATCACCACTAGGGGCACTTCATCTAGGTCTCAAGGTGTTATTCAAGGTTTATGGTATTGCATTAATCATGAACAAAGATACGCAAGAACTGTAAGTGATATGTTATTAACTAGAGAGACAAACTGCTCATGTAGAGTTAATTAGCACCATGTGGAGTTCAAAGTGAATCCTCAAAAAACTTGAACTCACCACAATAGTAACAGGAGGTGACTACAAAATTAATTCACTATCACAGTATGTGCTACAGTTAATTTGCAATTATAACTGCATCTTTCTGTTTGTATTTGTCTAAACAGCAAATGACATCATTTAGGGTCTGTGTGTGTAATTTTGGACAAATTGTAAATTTTCTTAATAGATATGTGTATATTTTATGATGGCGAATAATGAAATAGACTAGTATTTACATATATTTTATGTATTCAGGATGTCTGTAACTTTTTCTCAGTTTTCTGTTGATATTTCTATGCTATATAATTTGTCTGTGAGTTTCTCAAATTGTCAGTCTCCAAAAAATTTTCATGTAAGTGAACCTGCACAGTTCAACCTTCCACCTTTTTTCCATTTTCAAGATGTCTTTACTTAGTTACTTAATTGGCTTTATCATAAATCCTGTAAAGTAATGATCAACATCTAAACACAGTTTTCTCTAGCAGGAATTTATTGTTTGGGCTTGGATGTCTTTCACACTTTTTCTGTAATAATAATAGCATCTTCAATGGTGTAGTTTTTCCTGACTTTCTGGTTCAAGGGTCCACTGCATATTGATATGTGCTATTCATATATATATATATATATATATATATGACATATGTGTGTGTGTGTACACATATATAGAATTGTATGCAACTAACTTTTTAAATCAGTTAAAAGTATGTGTATAAAATACAATCTTCTGCTAGTAGTGCCACCTTTACTTTTGTGACATTTGTTTTTTTTTTCTTGTGTGTGTGTATATAATCAAATTACTATCTGATGTCACTTACTTTTAACCTGAAGGAAATTGTTTAGTATTTTATTTTATTTTATTAGAGAGTTGTAGGGTACAAGTGAGGATTAGCTACATGAGTAGGCTACATGCAGGTAAAGTTTGGGCTTCTAACAGGCCCTCATTCCCTCTGGTAGTGAACTAGGTACTCTTGTTTAATAGTTCTTATATACAAAGTTGACTAATACCAGACTATTTCATATTTTGATTATGTAGGAATGTTTTTATTTTGGCGTTAGTTTTGAAGGTAGTTTTTGTCAGAAACCAATCTTGTTAGGCAAGTTTTCATTGTTTGCTTTTTTCTAAATTTTGTCACTTAAAGTATGTTAAGCTTCTGTCTTTTTGTCTCAATTATTTCTGTTGAAAAAAAAGCTGTTTATTTTGTTTAGGATTTTTTTTTTTACATGATGAGTCATTTTTCACATCCAGATAACCATATACAGAAAATGAAGTCAGACCCCAATTTTTCACCGTATATACAAAATGACTCTAAATTATTTAAAGACTTAAAACTAACATCTGAAACTATAAGACTACTGACCGACAATATTGGCAAAATACTTTAGGATATTAGTCTGGGCAAACACTTGGAAGACCTCAAATGCACAGACAATAAAAGCAAAGACAGACACATAAGATTCCATCAAGTTAAAAAGCTTCTGAGAGCAAACAACAACAAACCAGTCAACCAAAAAAACAAAAAACAATTTACAATGTGAAGAGATGACCTAAAGAATGGGAGAAAGCATTTGTAAGCTGCTTATCTGATAAGAAATTAACAAACAGAACATGAAAAGGACTAAACCAACTTAATTCCAAAAATCAAACAAGTAATGCAGTTCGAGAATGCACAAAAGATTCTGGTAGACATTTTTCAAAGGAAGAATACAAAAGGCCACCAGGGTAACTGAAAAAAATGCTCAACATTGCAAATCATCAGGGAAATGCAAGCTTAAACCACGATGAGAGTGCTAGACATGGTGGCTCATGCCTGTAAACCCAGCACTTTGGAAAGCAAAGATGTCAGGATCACTTAAGTCCAGGAGTTTGGGACCAAACTGGGCAACACAGGGAGATCTCGTTTTTCCAAAAATCAAATAAATTAGTTGGACGTGGTGATGTGTGCCTGTAGTTCCCGCTATTTGGGAGGTTAAAGTGGGAGAATCACTTGAGACCAGGAGTTGGAGGCTATGGAAGGTTGTAATTTTGCCCTGCCTGGCACAATTATATATATATACATTTCTTTTTTCTCCAGTTACAATATCTGTTATCAAAAAGACAAAAAAATGTATGCTGGCCAAGATGTGGAGAAAGAGGAACACTTGTACATTGTTATATGAGAATGTAAATTAGTACAGTCCCTATAGAAACTAATAGTATGAACTTTTCTCAAAAAACTAAGATCCAACAATCCTACTGCTGCATATATATCTAAAATAAAGGAAATCATATACCAAAGAGATATTTTTACTCTCATGTTTATTGCAGTACTATTCACAATAGCCAAGATAAGCAATCAACCTAAGTGTCTACAAATGATGAATGATTAAGGAAAATGTAGAACACATATACAATATACTTACAATGGAAAGTTATTCAGTCAAAAGGAAAAAAAACAAACACTTATTTTCAGCAGCATGAATGGAATTATGTTAAGTGAAATAAGAAAGACAAAAAAAAAAGACTAATATCACATGTTCTCACTCATGTGGTTGCCAAAAATGTAGATCTCATGGAAGTAGAGAGTTTATTGGTTGTTATGAGAGACTGGGACGAGAAGGGGAAAAAGAGGATGAAGAAAATTTGGTTAATAAATGCAAAAATATAGTTTGATCAAAGGAATAATTTCTAGGGTTCAATAATTCAGTAGGGTGACTGCAGTTGACAATAATGTAGAGTGCAAAACAGCCAGAAAAAAAAGAAGAAAGATTCTCAACATAAAAAGCAAATGTTTGAGGAGATAGATATTCCAATTACCCTAATTTGATCATTATGCATTGTGCATATGGATCAAAATATCACATTTACCCCAAAATATGTACAAGTATTATATATCAATTAAAAATTCTGTTAACATAAAATGATTCAATGTAGCAGGTTAGAAGTTATTTGAGAGTACATGCAATAGTTTTTCTAGCATTAATAGAGAAAGTGATAAAGGTAGAGTATTGTTAGCCAGTGTAAACTGTATTACTGCAATGGCATTTTTGATGCATTAATTGTGGGTACACTTTTAAAATAACATAATATTTAATATCAGTTGTCACTGTTCAATAAGCAAATTAGAAATTTTCTAACTTGATATGTATGCAGAACTGTATTTATGATACATTTTATGATTAGCTTTGGGTTTAGAAAGAAAATACATTCAATTTTTTAGCTGAAATATTATAGTTTGAAGATATAATTACTAACCCAAGAGTGATGATAGTACAATGAGCATTTGAAAAATAAGGAAAATGTGGAGAACTAAGTAAAGATGAAGTGTTAGTAATTTAGAGAGAAAAAATGTTAATATCAGTTAGAAAGCATGGAGTTTAACTATATTTGAATCATTCAGATGCTAACGCTAGAATCTCACAATAATGGTTTTGCATAAAATACAAAGGTAAGAAATCAAGTTTTGCAAAGAAAATACAAATATCTTTTACTATAATAGGTTTATTCCAATTTGGGGAATATAAAATGTGGTTCAATAATTTTACAGACACACATGAAGAAATATTCTATTTATTCGCTCTGTAAGAACTGTCATCTGAGGTTAAATGTCCTGCAGCATTTACATGAAAGAAGATTTGTGCAAGGTATATTTAGAAAACTATTGCTAATAGTAGTTGAATATTTAAAATAATAGTTTATTTGGCAAAAACTTTTTATTGTTACATAAACAAATTATCATTATGTTATAATGATTAAGTAACAAAATAAGATTTAGTAGCCCTTTGCATTATTAGACAGGTGAATGTGAGTTTGGTCTTGAAGAAACTTATTCGTATTTTATCTCATTTTAATTTACCTAAATTTACCTTAAATTTACAATCCTAATTCTGTTTATGAGTCTGGTAACTTAATGAATTGTGGATAGCTATTATTTTTAATTGTTATCAAGAAAAACCCATACTTTGGAGTAAGACCAATTCTAAAACCTACTCTACCATTTTAGTAGACATTTATTTTTGGAATTTCTCTATACTTCCAAATCTCCTTTTGAGAGAATTATTTTTTTTCCAACTCCAACTAGAGGACCAGAGTAGGAGCTACTAATTGGTTTACATCACACCTCTCAACACTTGACACTTGAGTAGCAATATTTCATGTCAGCCACAATTATCATCTAGTACTTTCAAGTCTAAAGGGAAAAGTATTCATCCTCTGGTGGTGTAACTTGAACAATGTATGCCTGGAAGCCACTGGTGGCCATGATTAAGGCTTAGTTTAAAACATCAGCGTAACACACACCAAAATAGGGAAAAACAAAAAGAAAGAAATAAAAATAAGATAGTTGTATAGTATTTCACTGAGAGTAAGGTAGTCTATAACCCCACTATTCTTCACAGATAATTCTGCGAGTCAAAAATGGTTTGCTTATTTGTTTTATTATTTTGGTTTTGTTCTAAGCTGGTTAAAGTTTAATTTCTCTCCCTTGAGAAAAATTCTGCCTATTATAAATTCATATGACGTGACTTGGGACAAAAAATGTAATGTGTAACTACTTTCATTTATAAAATTATCATGTTATTTGAATCAGTAAAGTTTTATTTGTTTGGTTGAAGTAGCAGAAAATTGGGTTCAAATTATATTAAATAATTTGAAGTATTATTGGATCACTAAAGATTTCAGAGGACAGCAGCTTCTGAGTGACAATCCAGCACCCCAGTGATGACCCCTAGACTCCATTTTCTCTTTCTCTAGACTCTGCTTTTGAGAGTCAGTTTCATCCAAAAATATCTCTCCTCATGGTTGCTGGTGTAACATGATCTTTTGTTCACATGTACCAGAGGAAAAAAAATGCATCTTCATCTCTGAATTTTCTTTTAAAAAGGTCTAAAGTTCCCTGTAATTGGAATGGTTCAGGTCAGAGATACCTAAAGTGTGATTTGCAAACTCTTAGTTGTTGATTTCACAGTCAGGTATATACAAAAATAGGGAGAAAGTATTTACAAAGTATGAAGCAATTTAATATTGTGCCAATGTAAAATTTTAAGCTGAATATAGTAAGAAGATTGAGTTTGTATATTATATCTCTACTTTTGTAATTCATTTATCTGCTATTATTTTGTATTATGAAAAGTATCACTTTGTTATAAGTTTTGAAAGAAGTTAACAAGCTATGTATTCACCAGCGATTATTTGTTTAGGTCACAAATCAAGTTCAAAAAACCAAACTTTGTGGTAGAGTGAGTGGGATGTGCTGTTGTTTTGTCTTTGATCATCTATCTTGCTTCTGTGTTTTATTAGAGGGGAGTTTAAGGGCTATAATAATGAGAATTAGCCTCAAAATGTTATAACAACCTATTGTTTCAGCAATTATTATAACAATCAATAAATTGCCAAATTACCTAGTCAGCACAGTAAGATTACCACCTGACTTTTTTGCTTAGTTCCAGTGTATTAGATGGTTTCCTCATTTGTGTAAATTATATGCTATTTTGATATAATATTTAGTTCATGTGTGGTAAAGAGTGAAATGTGCTTCCAGAACTCCCTTAAAGAACCTTCAGCCCACTCCTGGGCGGAGTTTACTGCCTGGTATACCCCCTCTTGCCTGTGCCCCTAGCTAAGAACTAATTCATTTGTTTTGGTTTCCACCCCCCAAAAATAAAACTGCAGCTAACTCTGCCAAAAAAAAAAGAGGGAATCATTGTCCCAGCTATCAGCAGACTGCCTCAAGCTCTCAGCTCTTCAGAGCTTGCCTAAGGTTCAAGAAATTACCTTGCAGAGTGGCAAGCTCTCATATAATGACCAATTAAAGTGGAGATATAAAAAACCCACCATTTCAGTGAAACATAGAGCACCCTGATGGCCATGTATTTTGCAAATCTCTTTGTGATGTTGGTTAATAATGTAACTACTTGACTGTAATAATTGAGAGAGCCAGAACAAAAGATTGGATAAGAAAACACATATTGGTTGAGAAGCTTTCTCCCAAGTTACATGACTTAAATCTCTAGTATAAACTACTGAAGTTTGTGAAAATTGACTACATGGATGGCTCCTAGAAGCATGAAAAAGCAAGAGCCTATGTATGTAAAATTTCAGAATTGCAATAGTAGATAATAGTAGGGAATCATGGGATCAAGGGAGCCAACATGCTGGAATAGATATATTACTTGCAAATATAAGACCCATCAGATGATTATATTCCCAGGGAAGTCCTTCAGATAGGAGTACTCATTTATCAAATATATGGAGAATGCACTGGTTAGAGAGGCTCCGATATCATTAAAAAGGTTCGTGCAGCTATTATTCTCTGAAGGTTGAAAGACTGGTATAGAACAAGAATCACTGATAGTAATGTGGATGCTGGGACCCTGAAACAATAAAAGACAAAGAACAGTGCTTTAGTGTGAGAAACTAGGAGATCAAAACTATCTAATTTTCTTAATGATTGACATGGTTAGAGAGTCAGCCAAGTGGTTTTGATGCGCAGATAGTTTAGAAAATGGTTCATATGACATATTGTCACTAGGAACAAAATAGGTGGTGAGTTAAAGGAACTACTCATGCCATAATAAAAGGAAATAGAGAATGGAGGATCAGAAGGCTGAAGGCAATCATTGGTAAAAACATTAAAGTCCCTCACCTAGTTTGTGGACTTGAGTCGCTTTTCAAATTCAGAATCTATTGACAGAAGAGGAGGCCAGGTTACCTAGAAGGATGTAGCCATACCATTTAATATGCACCATTAATGAAGATCCATTCTTTCCACAAAGAGATATGGTCAATAACTTCACAGTGTAAAAATAAAGAAACACTTTGAGGCCTATGGTACACAGTTAACTAAAGCTACTGCTTCTCTGGTTATGAATGGAGTCCTACCTAGGTGTCTGCTTACCATAGCCACTACGAATTCACCTGTTGGTTATTTTACAATCCTTAAATGTAGAATTGAGATTGAAATTATTAGTATTTGTCTTAACTCCCACTTTGATTCCTTAGCCTTCAGGGTAAGATCTCTCATGGCAAAGTGAAGACATTAAAACTACCACTCTGCCAAAATAATAAATAAAAAAAAGAATGCATTCTGGGGCAGATGGCATAAATTGTTAAGGATTTGAAGGATGCAGAAATGATGATCTTCACCGTATCTCCACTGAATATATCGGTCTGGCCACTGCAGAAACAAGATGGACCTTGGTGGTTACCACCAGCTCAAACAAGGAACCGTTCTAACTGCTGTGCTAGATATGCAGTCGTTGCTGCGACAGACTGTGATGGCCTCAAGCATGGGGATGCCGCATTGATTTGGTGAGTGCATTAGTTTTTTTATCATTGTCAGAAAAGGGAATTAGAAACAATACAAATTTACATGGAACAGATAATCAAACATATTTAGTTTTGTTCCGGGGTTATATTACCTCTTCTGACTGCCATCATTTTATAGTACCAAGAGATTTGAGCCACTTGAATATTCTACACAGCATAAAATTGATCTACAATATATTAATTAAGCTGAGTAATCAGTAATACCTACCGCACTAGAGGCCCTAGTAAGGCGAACTCGCTCTGCAGTGTGACGTAAACTTTATGAAGAACAAGGGTCTAACATGTCACATTCAGTGGAAGCAAACAGCATTTCTTTTCACAAACTCCATAATCACATAGATGATAAACTGACATTCTTAAATATAAATGTAATAAACTTATATTTGAAAATTAAGTTTCAAGAGAGAATATTTTGTAAAGGAGCTAAAATAAATAATTTGAAACTATTATATTTGCATAATTTGCTGTTGTTATAAACAGAAACACTAAGGTTTGCTCTTTTTGATTTTTAAATGAGTCTCTATTGAATTATATATTTTAATGACTTACAGATTCAGACTCTTTAGCAGTTGAATTTGATTGCTTGTGGTATTAATCAATGTATAAAATCAACTTCAAATTTCATAAAATTAGAATTATTGGGAGGAATAACACTGTTAGAATGAAAGATTTACCAAAAAGAAAATAATTAAACTGTTAGAATCTTTGGCAAAAGGAATTAACATAGTGAATTATTCTAACCTTGCTGGTATTATATGATTTGATGGCAGTTTTTGTGCATGGCAGAAATAATAGACCAATAAGTGTAGAATATATACTTTAAAAAACCTAATTAATGTCAGTGTGATTACCCAGGCTAATCATAGAAAACAATAAGGTTGATAATTCAAATGAAAACAATTCCCAAATAATATTTTGCTATCCAAAGTACCTTTTCCCTGCAGATTTAACTTTCCAATTATTGTCTTTCTACCCTTAAGGCAAAATTAAAACTGATTTACAATTATTTTCAAATGACTTCACCATTATCCTTTCTTTGACTTCTTTATTTAAAATTTTTTTTTTCATTTACCATGTTGTTTTCTGTGTTCAAACATGCGGCATATTCCACTTTTTGTCATATTTATTAACAGAAAATAGTGTTTTTATTTTAATGTTTAAAAAATGTTCTAGCCGGGCTCGGTGGCTCAGCCTGTAATCCCAGCACTTTGGGAGGCTGAGGTGAGTGAATTGCCTGAGCCCACGGGTTCGAGGCTCGCCTGAGCAACTTGGCGAGACCTCATCTCTACAATAAATCAAAAATTAGCCGGGCATGGTAGAGCGCCTGTAGTTCCAGCTACTTGGAACGCTGAGATGGAAGGATCACCGGAGCCCAGCAGGTCGAGGCTGCGGTGGCCGGGAGCGGCCACTGCACTCCAGTGTGGGAGACAGAGTGAGACTCCAACTCAAATAAATAAATAAATAAATAAATAAAAATAAAAAATGTTCTAATGACATTGATATTCATCCAGTATCCTTGTGGTGGGCAAGAGTCATCACAATTTTAAAAAATTTCACATCCGGGCTCGGTGGCTCAGCCTGTAATCCCACACCCTGAGAGGCTGAGGTGAGTGGATTGCCTGAGCCCGCGGGTTCGAGACCCACCTGGGCAACTTGATGAGACCTCATCTCTACAATAAATCAACAAATGAGCCGGTTTGGTAGTGTGCGCCTGTAGTTCCAGCTACTTGGAAGGCTGAGGCGGAAGGATTGCCGGAGCCCAGCAGGTCGAGGCTGCGGTGGCCAGGAGCTGCCACGGCACTCCAGTCTGTGTGACATAGTGAGAATCCAACTCAAAAAAAAAAAAAAAAAAAAAAAATCACAGGTAAAATAAAAAGAAAGAAAGTAAATTACAATTCTAAAATATTGAGAATTTGTTTATTACACGAAAATATTCACATTTAAGTAATGTTTTAGAATGTGAATGCTACTGAGATTCTTTAAGCATTAACTTTTTTTTTAGAATATACTTTTATCAATTTGTAACAGCATTGAGACCATCAAAAGTTTTTTTTTTTTTGAAGAGTACATTGACCACGGGTTATATATTATTAAAAAGTTATACAATGTTGTATAAATGTACATTCTAATTCATGTATGGCATTTTCTAACTCAATTAAGTAAAAAAAATTTTCATTTTCTAATTTGAGTCATCTGAAATCTGTGACCTTTAATCTATGAGTCATTTGATTTGAAATCATTAAAAATTATTCTCAACATTTGCAATAATTTTCTTAATAAGGTTTTAATTATTTTAAGTAATTTAGCTTCAGTAAATTATATTGAACAATAATAATGTCAATTTCTGTGTTGAAAAGCCTTTAGCTTTTTTCTCTTTTCTTACCATAATTGGATAAAAACACAATGAATCAAATACTTTCCAGTGTATAGTCCAAATGTTTCAAGTGAATGAACTTTTCAAAATTTTTTTAAAATTATTACTTCTATTTATAATTATTTTTGTATTTGGACAAAATTATTTTAGAATCTTTTGTTGTCATGTCACACATTTTGATGTTGTGTTCTACATTAACATTTTTTATGGTATAACAATAATTTGTAAACATTACTTCACTGGCATTCACAGCTAACAACTTCTTCAAAGAAACAATGTAAATTAGAACTGTTCTCAGCCAATCATTGCCTGTAGTATGGGAGAGGCAGGGAAAAGGACAACCTTATGTAGTTGGAGCAAAATTTTTAGCAAAAGTGAGCTTACAACAATCTTGTAAATACTTGTTGGAAATTTGGAATTGAAACAATTACTGAAGGTGATCATTGGTTATAAAAGTTATCTAAGATACAATGAAAGGAATACCACTAACAATTTCAGTTATAGAACCTAAGAGTTTATAGAAATATTTAAAGAAAATCTGATCTGAACACTGTTTTTATTGTTGTTTTTACTATTTCCCTTTCGCTAAGTACTAATAGAACGTCTATTATTATGGGAAAAGTACCATTTGAAAATTATTTTATCACAGTTTGGACCATTATGACGCATAAAGATGTTTTCAACTGACCTAAAAATTAAACAAATACAATGTTTCAAAAACCAATATGTACAAAATTTAATAAATCAATTTTTACACTTATTTTTTTAAATGAGTAAATATAAGTTTTAATTATTTCCTGAAATAATATAATTTAGGAAGAAAAATGTGAGACCTCTATAATGCAAAAATAATTCTTATATTTTATTAAAATTGTATTAATTAGAATAATTTAAATACTTTGATTCAACTATATGACTAAAATTGTGATCAAATCAAATACATTGATTCTCAGACATATATTGCTAAAAAGAGTAGTTTAAAATAAATAATAATAAACAGGATTTGTGAGAAATCAGGAGAGAATTTGTTTTTTTATAAATGTTTATGTTTTTCATAAATATTTTCCCAGTTTGGAAATATTAGTAAAGTTCTAATAAGAAACACAAGGTAAATGTTTTAGAAATTGAACAAGTAAACTTTACTAAAATAATGAGCTAGCCTTTGCTCTTGTAGAACAAATTAAATTAATGGTCAATACACAGCTTCTTGCATTTTGGTTCTGCATTATATTTCTTCACATACAATTTGAGAACAGCCTGAAGTCAAATAAATAGGTCACTTGCTGAGTTACTGAGCTTCTGATCCCTTAGCCACTAGGTCTTCTGACAACACCATCCTGTCAAATGTTGCCTCTCTATTGACAAGTATATTGATTTTCCGATTAATGCACAACCCCATTATTGGCATTTGCTACAGGAGACATAATGTTAATGTTTGTATAATCAATAGTTCCATCAACACTAAGAATTTCTACTGTAAGTTTGAATAGCTCTAACTATAGAGAATTGTATATTCCTTGATAAAAACAGGAAAGACATTATAAACACTAGCAAAGCAAAGTCATGCTCTAGTTTTATTATCTTACTCCCAAAGAAAAGAAACTAAAACAAATGATCTTAAAGTATTTCCCAAAGAAAAAGCAACCCAGCAGATGCTATTTGTTGGGGGGCGGGGGGGGGGTTGAACAGAATATATAAAAAGCAAGTATTTATACAAAAATCTTTCTCATCTGAACTTCTCTTCTAGACTTTTAATGAAAAATGTGTAAATATATAATACAAAAATATAACATGCTAAATTTGCAGAATTCTTAAACAGTTTAATTACAGTAATGGAATTCTATTATGGTCTGAGGGCAAATTCTTCTGCAGTCGACCGTTCCTGGCTGGGGTAGGATCCAATGAGAAGACCTTTTGGGTCACTGCATTTTGACATTATGAAGATAGTCTGCCTGAAGCTAAAGTGGGGAAGTTGGGTGAGAATTTTTGCTCTACAAACCTTTCACTCCCCAAGTAAACTCTTCTGTGTAGCCTCTGCAAACAAAGCAGCATTACTTCAGTGGCCAGGAGCCCTTTCCCAAACCCCACTGGGATAGTCAATAGTGCACTCAGGTGGGGCGCTTGAACATTTTCCCTCTGCACTTTCATTGAAAGCTCAAAAAAGGCAGAGAACATGGGTAGTCCCACAGTCCTGCCCACCACCTAGGTTGGCTAGGTACTTCCCATGGGGTGATATAGGTTAAACAGAAATCCCACAGCCACCAATACAAATGGCTTTCTCCTGGCTTCCTTGTCAGAGATCAACAGGCACAACCCATTACATTTGATATAATATCTCAGTTTGGGGAAAGGTTTGATCTCAGCCCCAGCTTATACCACTAATCTAAGTCACCCTCACCACTCAAGATGCCTTGAACCTACAGGTAACCAGCACAGCACTGCCACAGCTAGCAATTGAGAAAATTATGACACCAAGTCTGCTATATATAACCGAGGAATCCCTACACTGCCTACAACAGCACCCTGTCAACCTTAGATAAGAAGAAATAGTTGGGGGTTGCTGACAGATGGCGACCGGACAGGTTGGACAGTGAGAGTCTCTGCAAAAGCAAGTGTCCATAAAGAATTTCTGTGTGAGTAGGTGTGTACTGGTGGGAGAGTGAAAGTCCATCTGATGGGAGACATGGGTTCATGCACTTGGGGCCCCCCTCTGAAGGTGACTGCAAGTCCCTACCATCCTGAGATTGGAGCCATAGGCACGCAAGATCATTTGCTGTTCATGGGACTCTCCTGAGAAGAGTCTGCCGAATCCAGCTGATTCTCATTGCCTGGTGCCAAGCCCACACCCTCACTAGTTATAGCAAATCAGCTGGATCCCTGGATCTATCAGTGGAAAGAGAAGACCAGGAAGAGCCAGAGAGGAGCCCCATGCCCAGTGAAGAAATGCTATCCTGCAGTCATTTTCTCTGGCCAAGGACCAGGCAGACAACTGCTTTGCCCCACCAAGCTTTGCCCACCTCTGCTGGGCCTCCAATTTGGAACCTAAGGTAATCTCATCAAACTAGGAGAGACAGAATCCCATTCCCCATGCTGGATTAGACACAGCCAGGTTAGATCTGAGTGGCCAACTTGACAGGCAGCAAGCCAGGTGAGTCCAGAACTGATCCTCCCTCCTTCCACAGTAGGCCTGGGGCATTTAACTCAAGCTGTGAGCAATTCTGTCAGCCTGTGCTGAGAGCAACACCACCAGCCTGTGCTGAAGGGATGTTGGACTTACAGGAACAACCTCAGAGTGAGTTTGTTTCCTTGTTTTAATTTTTTTATTTTTTGTCTGTTTGTTTTGCTCATGTTTGTTTGTTTTAGTTCTTTTTTCTCTTTCTTTCTGTTTTTGATAATGTTTTTATGCTTGCTTTGTTCCCTCTTACTCTTCTCTCTCTCCACCTACCTCCCCCCTGCCCCTGCTTTTTCATTCTTTACCATTTTCTTACCTCATTTTGTTTTCAGGGAGCAAACAAATATCCCCACTGCATGAACAGATTGTAAGGCAGTGTGAAGTGAGTTCCAGGGTGCCTATATACCTGTCAGTGGATACTGGGATCTGCAGAAAGATTATGAATCACAGCTCCTCTCTCAATTAAATCTCAAAACTGCAAAAAGTACAGCCCCCAACACACAGTCCAGCTTCAGAATTGAACAAAACCAGAGGATCAACATAAAAAAGAATAGAAGATTGAGCAAACAGAAATAAAAGCAATCCTGCCATCCCTGAACAACAGAATTAAAGAAAAGAAGAAAAAAAAGTATGTGGGGAGTGGGAGGAAAACCTACACAAACGAAGAAAAAACAAAAGAAGAATATGGGTCTCACACAGACCCCTGGAAAGTCAGACACTGAGAAAACAGACTTTGGAATGCAAACAATGAAGTTCCCCCAGAATGACTGGTCTTAAACTACAAATTCAGTTATCAAGACATTAAGAAAGACAATAAATAGAATGAGGAGAGATAAGAGAAAAATATGAAGAGTTGATAACTGAGGTAACAGCAGTAAAGAATACTCTGAATGAAATAAATTACAAACTGATAAGCATGGAAAGCAGAATTAGCCAAGTTGAAGAAGGAATCTC
>CAUYQG010006430.1:0-10351 GCA_963574415.1 Tarsius wallacei
GCCGGTGGTGGTAGCGCGCGTTCCAGCTACTTGGAAGGCTGAGGCGGAAGGATCGCCGGAGCCCAGCAGGTCGAGGCTGCGGTGGCCGGGAGCGGCCACTGCACTCCAGTCTGGGCGACAGAGACTCCAACTCAAAAAAAAAAAAAAAAAAAAAAAATTAGCTGGGTGTGGTAGCGCGCACCTGTAGTTCCAGCTACTTGGAAGGCTGAAGCGGAACGATCGCCGGAGCCCAGCAGGTCAGCCACTGCACTCCGGTCTGGGCGACAGTGAGACTCCAACTCAAAAAATAAAAAAAAATTTTAAAAATTAAAAAAAAAAAAATAAAATAAAATAAAAAAATTAGCTGGGCCAGGCACGGTGGCTCACGCCTATAATCCCAGCACTTTGGGAGGCCAAGGTGGGAGGATTGCCTGAACCCACGGGTTCGAGACCAGTCTAGCCAACTTGGTGAGACCTCACCTCTACAATAAAATAAAATTCAAAAATTAGCCGGGCGTGGTAGCACGTGCCTGTAGTTCCAGCTACTTGGAAGGCTGAGGTGGAAGGATCGCCGGAGCCCAGCAGGTCGAGGCTCGATGGCTGTGAGCTTGCCACTGCACTCCTGCCTGGGTGACAGAGTGAGAATCTGACTCAAGATAAAAAAAAAAAGAAGAAGCCTCATCCCCTTAGCTATAAACTTGTTCCCTACCTCAGCCCTAAGCAACCCCTAGTCTACTTTCTCTCTACAGATTTTCTTTTTTTTTTTTCAGATGGAGTCTCATGGCCACCCCCGTGTGGACCCACCGGGATCCAGCGATCCTTCTGCTTCAGCCTTCCAAGTAGCCGGAACTATAGGTGCGCTACCACACCCGGCTAGTTTTTGATAGTTTTTGATTTATTGTAGAGACAAGGTCTGGCCAATCTGCCCGGTGGGTCTCGAACCCGCGGACTCAGGCAATCCACTCGCCTTGTACTCTCAAAGTACTGGAATTACAGGCTGAGCCACCAAGCCCGGCCTCTACAGATTTTTTTATTCTGGATTTTCATATGAATGGGATCAAACGATGTGTGTTCTTTTGTGACTACCTTTTTTAACTTAACATTTTCAAGGTTCATCCATGTTGTAGCATGAATCAGTACTTCATTACTTTTTATGGCCAACAGTTATTCCATTGTTTATCCATTTGTCAATTAATGAACATTTATTGTTTGGGTTTTTTTTTTTCTCCCTTCCTTTCCCTCCCCTCCCTGTTTGGGGTGTTTTTTTTTTTTTTTAACTTTTGGCCATTATGAATAATGCTGCTGTAAACACTTGTGCACAGGTTTTTGTGTAGGCATGTTTTCATTTCTGTGGATGTATATCTAGGAGTGGAATTGCTGGGTCATAAAGTAACTCTGTGTTTAATCATTTGAGGAGCTGCCAGAATGTTTTCCAAAGCAGCTGCACCATTTTACATTCCCACCAGTAGTATATGAGGGTTCCAATCTTTCTACATCTATGCCAACCCAACTATGCTTTTGAGAAATAACAAGGACAACTGCAGAGCTCCACTCTATTTAGGGCAGCTAGTACATAGCAGCAAGAGAAATGCGGGGACGAGGCTGGGCACGGTGGCTCACGCCTGTAATCCCATCACTTTGGGAGGCTGAGTTATGAGGATTGCCTGAGCCCAGGGAATCCACCAGCTTGGGCAACTTGACGAGACCTCATCTCTACAATAAATCAAAGATTAGCGAGGCATAGTGTACGCATCTGTTTTTCCAGCTACTTGGAAGGCTGAGGTGGAAGGATCACTTGAACCCAGCAGATCAAGGCTGCGGCGGCTGTGAGCATGCCATTGCACTCCAGCCTGGGCGACAGAGTGAGACTCCAACTCAAAAAAAAAAAAGAAGTGCAGGGATGGAGGAGAAGTTTCTTCTCTATTCTAAGCCTTTAGAATCAGCCAGAGAGAATATAGCCATCTCTCCTTGATTCTCCTAGGCTAGGTTAGCTGCCCCCTGACCTGTGCCCAAAGATGCCTATAATGCTCGATATTCTTCCCCACTAAACTATAAACTTTATGTAGGCAGGCAGGCAGGCATTTCTGTTGCTCTGACTTTATCTGCAGCACTTGACTAGAGCCTGGCACATGATAGATGCTCAGTAAATGTTGATTGACTGACTGAACAGATGGTTAAATAATTCTCTACAGGCTGGGTTTGGTGGCTCAGCCTGTAATCCCAGCACTTTGGGAGGCCGAGGCAATAAAAAAAAAAATTACCTGGGTGTGGTAGTGGGCGCCTGTAGCTCTGGCTACTTAAAAGGCAGAGGCAGAAGGATTGCTGGAGCCAGCAGGTCGAGGTTGTGGTGGCCATAAGCATGCCACTGCACTCCAGCCTGGGGGACAGAGTGAGACTTCAACTCAAAATAAAAATAAAGGTAAAAGACCACATAAATCAACCTAGCACAATGAATTCAGAATTTAAAAGGATGGAGGTGAAGAGAGTTGACTATGAGCCGGGCTCAGTGGCTCAGCCTGTAATCCCGCGCCTTGGGAGGCTGAGGTGAGTGGATTGCCTCAGCCCGCGGGTTCGAGACCCGCCTGGGCAACTCGGCGAGACCTCATCTCTACAAAAAAATAAAAAAAATTAGCCGGGCGCGGTAGCGCGTGCCTGTAGTTCCAGCTCCTTGGAAGGCTGAGGCGGAAGGATCGCCGGAGCCCAGCAGGTCGAGGCTGCGGTGGCCGGGAGCGGCCACTGCACTCCAGTTTGGGCGACGGAGTGAGACTCCAACTCAAAAAAAAACAAAAAAGAAAGCTGACTATGAAGGATTTTTAAGCTGAGAAAGAAGAAATCAGAATCTAGATTTTTCTTCAAAGGATACCAAATGGCCTATACCTAAAAAAGGTGACCACATTTTCTTCTTTTTTTTTTTTTTAAAGCTGGAACTACAGGCGCGTACCACCATACCCAGATAAATTTTTTTTATGTATCATAAAGATGAGGTCTCCCCAAATTTCCCTGGCTGGTTTTGAAGCCCTGGGCTCAGGCAAGCCTCTCTCCTTAGCCTCCCAAAGTGGTAGGCATGAGTCACTGTGCCAGGTTGATCACATTTTCAACAGGACATGAGAATATGGCTTACCTCGCAGCCATACTTTTAATGGTTGGGCAGCCTTCCTCTCAGACAAATCCTGCCTTCTACCTTGGCTAAACTGTGAATCCAACCTCCACCAGGTTATTGTTCCCTCTCTCTCCAAGGGGCCCTTGTATTTCCCAGTCCTCAATTACTTCTTGTCCCTTCTCTGAAAACATACATGCACATTAACACACACACACACACACACACACACACACACACTCATCTTTCCTTTTCTTTCTTTTTTTTTGAGTTGGAGTTTCACTCTTGTCGCCCAGGCTGCAGTGCAGTAGCACGCTGGACTTAGGCGATCCTTCCGCCTCAGCCTTCCAAGTAGCTGGAACTACAGACGCACGCCACCATGTCCGGCTAGTTTTTGAGATTTACTGTAGAGATGAGGTCTCATCAAGTTGCCCAGGCTGGTCTCGAACCCGTGGGCTCAGGTAATCCTCCTGCCTTGGCCTCCCAAAGTGCTGGGATTACAGGCTAAGCCACCGCGCTTGGCCATCTTTCCTTTTCATGAATCCTCAGGGTAGCTCTGCCTTCTCCACTTTGTGTGTTTGGAAGGAAAGAAAGCAAAATATATAGGATGCCAATGCAATTTCTCCCTTAGCAGTGCTCTGCAGGACAATTACCCACCCAATCTGCCTGATTTTATAGCTCTCATAACCCTCCTTTATGAGCACACGGTGACAGCTGGATGCAGGCATTGATTATGGCAGCAGTCTTCAGCCACATTCCTATTTAACTGCAAAGCAGAGCTCCTGCCTACCAGCCCACCATTGATCATGTGACTTTTTATTTTATTTTATTTTATTTTTTTGAGTTGGAATCTCACTCTGTCGCCCAGACTGGAGTGCACTGGCACACTTCCTGCCACCGCAGCCTTGACCTGCTGGGCTCCGGTGATCCTTCCGCCTCAGCTTTCCGAGTAGCTGGAACTACAGGCACGCACTACCATGCCTGGCTAATTTTTTTATTTATTGTAGAGAGGCGGTCTCACCAAATTGCCCAGGCAGGTCTCGAACCCACAGGCTCAGGCGATCCACTCACCTCAGCCTCCCAAAGTGCTGGGATTGCAGGCTGAGCCACCGAACCCGACTCATGTGACTTTTTAAATTACTGCATTTATGTATGCCTATTCCCAACCAGAGCCTGTGTCCAACTCCATCAAAACTAGGGAGGATTTGTGCTTTACCATTCTCTTCCAGTGGCTTTTTGGCCCTCTAGGGTCTCTTGCTGCAATCAAGTCAAGTCCCTAGGCTTTCTCAGGAGAGGTCTGCAAGAGTTGGGGGGCATTGGAAGCACATTTTTTTCTGGTTATGAAAGTGCTGAACCAGCCTGGGCAACTTGGCGAGACCTATCTCTACAATAAATAAAAAAAACTAGCCAGATGCATTGGTGCGCGCCTGTAGTTCCAGCTACTTGGAAGGCTGAGGTGGAAGGATCGCTTGAGCCTAGCAGGTCGAGGCTATAGTGGCCGTGAGCATGCCACTGCACTCCAGCCTGGGTGACAGTGAGTGAGACTCGCTGACTCAAAAATAAATAAATAAATAAATAAATAAATAAATAAAATGGCAGGGCTCCATGGCTCAGCCTGTAATCTCAGCACTTTGGGAGGCCGAGGCAAGTGGATTGCCTGAACCCGCAGGTTGGAGACCAGCCGGGTGTGGTAGTGCGTGCCCCTAGTCCCGGCTACTTGGAAGGTTGAGGCGGAAGGATCACCAGGACCCAACAGGTCGATACTGGGGTGGTGGTGAGCATGCCACTGCAAGCCAGCATGGGTGACGGAGTGAGACGCCAACTCAAAAAAAAAATCAGTCTGGCATGGTGGCACACTTGTAGTTTCAGCTACTTGGAAGGCTGAGGCGGCAGGATCTCCTGAGTCCAGTAGGTGGAGGCTGTGGTAGCCATGACTGCCACTGCACTTCATCCTGGGCGATAGAGTGAGACTCTGACTCAAAAAACAAACAAACCAAAAAAAAAACCAAAAGAAGAGCTGAGGAAACAGATAATAAGACACGTTTAGCAGGTGCCAAGGGCAGTGGCTGATTCCCAGGGGTCTACCTGGCAATGGTGCCAAGTGCAATAGATCATCAGAGTCCCCAGAATTGCGAGGGGGTAAGAAGATAGAAAGAAGAGGCTCTAGAATTTGAGACATTACAGAATGGATTTAGGAATTACTGCTGGTAAGCCTTCCCTCTGGGCCCCAGCTTCAACATCTGTTCAGCAGGACAGAATCACTGACTCTAGCTAATGAGGGAAGGAAGCTTTAGCATTGAGAAGAAATCCTGGTAGCCAGGCAGGCAGTCTGTCCAGACCAAGGGCACTGGCTGATTGTGCCACAGTGCAAGGCAAATCTAACAGGGAAAGCCAGTGTTCTCAGCTGCTGCGGCTCAGCAAAGGATCCCACTGCTGGGCACCGGGGATGCGGTCCTGCAGAGTGAGGTGGTAGGAGTGACTGGCCTAACCTACTAAAAACCTCTGGGAGAGATCCCGAGGACCGGACCAAGGTGACCTGCGTGGGTAGGCGACTCATTAGCCGAGTGACAGCGCCGCCGCAGAGAACCAGAAGGAGGAGCGGTGTGGGAGGCTCAAAGCGTGGGATGATGGGCCCGCAGCAACCGAAATGCGCCACACGTGCGAGAGAAGCCAGCGTCCCGGGGCCGCTGGGCGCGGGCAGGAAGGAAGCCCGGCCCCCTGGGACACACCGGGTTCTCCTTAGCAGCTCCGAACCTAGGGCCCCTTCTACTCATAAGAAACGGGATGCAGTCCGGAAAACGCAGCCATTGTTCCGACTCCAGCCTTTTCTCCCCAGCGAGGAAGACGCCTACTTCCACCACCGCACTCGCGTTTTCTTTCCCCCGCAAACCCAGCCTTTCCTGGGCGGGGCTCCGGTGGAGCCCGCCCACCGAAGCCCCGCCTGGCGGCCGCCCCGGGGCGGAGCCCCCTCGGCTCCCGGCTGCCCTTTCCCCTGCGGCCTCTGCCCGGGCCGGTCGGCCCGGCTGCGCTCCGAGCACGTGCGTGTGAGTGGGGGCCCTGCGGGGAGAGGCTGTGGAGGGTGACGGGCCTGGGAAGAGAGGCAGTGTGGGGAGGCTTCTGCTGGGGCACGGGACGAAGTTCGGGTTCGTTCCCTTGTGGCCCCGAGCCTGGAAAGACCTGGGAAATCGTAGCCCCAGAGTCCTTCCCTGTTTTCTTCCATCCGTTCTTCCCCCGAGGAGGTCACCTAGAACCTCCTTCTCCTGGCGCCAGGGGCAGGGACTTGGGAAGGTTTGTGAGGAACAAGTGTCCGGGTGGAACAGGGTCAACCTCTTCCACCCAAGCCCCCTAAAAAGGGCAGGCTGTTTTTGGATGGGTTTTTATATCCGACAAAAAGTGAGCCTTCTCTATTCATTTTTCTGTTCCTCTGAATTAATTGGAGGAAGCGGTGAAATTTGAGGATGGCTAAAAAAAGGTATACTCAGTCTAATGTAAATTGTGGCGAGAGTATAGGAAAGTTTATTAACCCTTTTACAGACATTTTGGTTATTGCTTTTGAACAGTTAACTGCTTTTGGTGGGAATGACAACCGAACTGCTTCCAACTCCCCTCACACCTTTTACTGCAATTATTTTTCTAGGTGCTGTTTTTTTAATTGTCTTTCAAGAAGTTCCATATTGGAGGCCCTCCTCTGTCTCAGCCTTTCCCATTTTCCCCATGCTTTTCTCACTGAATAACTTTCCTTTTCTACTCACTCTCATTCATCATCACTTTTTCTGGAATGTATAGCTCCTCAAGTGTTTACTGAGTGCCCACGCTGTGCCAAATAGCATCCTGCGGGTTTAACTTACATTCCATGTAGCCTCCCAACCACCCCATGTATAGAGTACCATTAATAATATCCTCATTCTACAAATGAAAAGATTGAGATACAGAGAGGTTACTCTACTTGCCTAGTGTCGTTTGGCTGTTAGAAGACGGAGCCAAGCTTCTTGGTGATTATTCATTAGACCATTCATTTGCTACTTATGGATTGCTGTGGTACATAAGAAACAAATGAGACCTGTGGAAAGAAAGCTAACCAAGAATAAGCTATTGGTTTTATTGTCTGCTACAGTTTTTGTGGCTCAGATCTCACTAAGTTAAGGGGTTTTTGAGGGCAGGGGCTCTGAGCTGCACACATGTTCAATAACTGTTGGTTGACTAACCTGGTGCGCTTTGATTCCAGAATGGCCAGCTGTGACAGATGCGACTCCAGGTGAGTGGAATACCTTTGGCCTCCTTTGGTTCCAGCTGTAGGCAGCTGCCTAGGTTGCCTTGTACCTAGGCAAGTGTTACTCTGCTGGGAGAACAGCAGCCAGTATAGCTGGTTGGCATTCTGGGTCTGGTTCGTGCCAACTCTGTGTCGACTATACCAGGATGCCAGCATAGTTGCTTCTCCATTAAGGTTAAATCTGCCAGAGCATGATTTACACAGAGAAACCTCCAAATCCAGACCTTCCTGAGAGGTTCTGGTCCAACAGGTTTGGCTGGTTACTTGAATCACACCTTGGAAACAAAATAAAAATAAAGCCAGAGCGAGGTGGGAAAGTAAAGGGCAAAAGTGACACTTAAAAATTTTTTTTTTTTTTCAGCCGGGCTCGGTGGCTCAGCGGCTCAGCCTGTAATCCCGCGCCTTGGGAGGCTGAGGTGAGTGGATTGCCTGAGCCCGCGGGTTCGAGACCCGCCTGGGCAAGCGAGACCTCATCTGTACAATAAATTACAAAATTAGCCGGGCGTGGTAGCGTGCACCTGTAGTTCTAGCTACTCAGAAGGCTGAGGCGGAAGGATCGCCGGAGCCCAGCAGGTCGAGGCTGCGGTGGCCGGAAGCAGCCACTGCACTCCAGTCTGGGCGACTGAGTGAGACTCCAACTCAAAAAAAATAAAAATAAAAATTTTTTTTTCTTACCAAGTGCTCAAAAGGGGCCTAATACAAGAAGGAAGTCGATGGAATCTTTGCAAATTTCCCTGAAATCAAAGTGCATGGCTCTTACTCCCCTACTGTAAAACCTAGTTATGATCCCTTTGTAGAAGGATTTCATAGCTATAGTGTCTATGGGGTGCCCTGTTATGGAAATAGTGATGTGAATTTGCCTAAAAATTATGGACATTCTTTTTTTTGAGTTGGAGTCTCACTCTGTCACCCAGACTGGAGTGCAGCGGCTGCTCCCGGCCACCGCAGCCTCGACCCGCTGGGCTCCGGTGATCCTTCTGCCTCAGCCTTCCGAGTAGCTGTAACTACAGGCGCGTGCTACCACGCCCGGCTAATTTTTTGATTTATTGTAGAGATGAGGTCTCACTTGCCCAGGTGGGTCTCGAACCCGCGAGCTCAGGCTATCCACTCACCTCATCCTCCCAAAGGCACGGAATTATAGGCAGAGCCTCTGAGCCCGGCTTGGACATTCTTTTTAATAAAATATAAAAATATCAATTAAGGGACTCTGGAGACCAGTCCTACCTCTAAACCATACTCATTTCTGCTTTGGCCTGACAGTATATTTGCGTTGGTTTTTTTGTTTGTTTGGGGTTTTTTTTTTGAGTTGGAGTCTCACTCCGCCATTCAGGCTGGAGTACAGTGGCAGGCTTCATTTATTGTAGAGATGAGGTCTCACCATGTTGCCCAGGCTGGTCTCAAACCCGTGGGCTCCGGCAATCCTCTAGCCTCGGCCTCCCAAAGTGCTGGGTTACAGGCTACAGCCACCATGCCTGGCCTGCAATGGTTTCTCCAAGATTTTCAGGAATGGACTGAATTGTAGCCCCATTAAGTAGTAAACGTTGAATCTGCTTTGTAGTGATTTTGTTTTGGAATGCTAATTTTGTGACAAGTGATGCCTCTTTTTTTTTTTTTGAGTTGGTGTCTCACTCTGTCTCCCAGAATGGAGTGCAATGGCCGCTCCTGGCCACTGCAGCCTCTACCTGCTGGGCTCCAGCGATCCTTCCGCCTCAGCCTTCCAAGTAGCTGGAACTACAGGCGCGCGCTACCACGCCCGGCTAATTTTTTTATTTATTGTAGAGATGAGGTCTCACCAAGTTGCCCAGGCAGGTCTCGAACCTGCGGGCTCAGGCAATTCACTCACCTCAGCCTCCCAAGGCGTGGGATTACAGGCTGAACCACCGAGCCCGTCCAAGATGCCTCTTAGTTGCTGCTTCTTTGAAAAGTGACATCCTAATTTCCATAGGAGGGAACTGTTGAGGTTGTTGGGGGGCAGGGAAGTTGTTTATCAAAGCTTATTTTTGTTCCACCACTTGGCTTTCTCTGAAAAGATTCTGAGCTAAATGTTGAGTGGTTTATGTGAACGCCTCAAATGATAACTGAATAGCCCTTTACATATGGGGTCTTAAGACTAGTTATATCTGTAGGGTTTGGAAGAAGATTAGCTTTATAATACTCATAGGCAGAAAAAAGGCAGATGGTGGAAAATAAAATAATAACTGAGGATCTAGAAACTAGGGTAAATCATAATGGCAGATAGCATCTTGTTTCCATCTCTAAGGATAAGGGGACTTAACTGCTGAACATTGAAATCCGTGCTACTTGTCTTTTTTATTTTTTATTTTTGAAACAGGGTCTCCAGGCGAGACTGCAGCCTGGAGTTCCTAGACTTAAGCAGTCCTCTCATCTCAGCCTCCCAAAGTACTGTAATTACAGGCTGAGCCACTGAACTCGGTCTGAAAATTCTTAAGAAGACAGTTTTGCATAATCCAACCAAGTTTCTGTCCTTCTTTCATCACACATAGTTTCCAATTACTAGAGTTATTTTCACTTGACCAACAGAAATGAGGATCCTTCTGTCAGAAGACCATTATCATATTTCCTAACTCTTGAAAACCATCCCCGCTTATCTCAGCTGAATGCAATACACATGGAGGCAAGGACTGCTCTGGTTTAAAAATAAAAGAATGTAGTTTGAAGTAATTTTGTCCCTTCTTTGATTCATGAGTCTGTCATGAGTAAAGTTTCATCATCAGACCTGTACTTTTTACACATTACTGGATAGATAAAAAGATAACTATGGGCCTGACTACATTCACAACAACATATATTTTTACATGGCAGCATATAGATTTTGTTTTTAGGGCCCTCTCTAGGGTTACTAAGCAGAAGATCACGAGATGGTTTTCATTATAGAATATTTTTGCAGACACTATTCAGGGTGGATCCTTTTGGGATGAGGCACTGAGGAATTATATATGATATCAGTTCTTGCCTTTGAAATCTGGTGAGTAATGGGAACAGTA
>CAUYQG010006438.1:115-10848 GCA_963574415.1 Tarsius wallacei
AATTTTTTTTTTGAGTTGGAGTCTCACTCCTTTGCCCAGGCTGGAGTGCAGTGGCGTGCATGCTCATGGCCACCCCAGCATTGACCTGCTGGGCTCAGGCAATCCTTCCACCTCAGCCTTCCAAGTAGCTGGAACTACAGGTGTGTGCTACCATGCCGGCCTAATTTTTCATTTATTGTAGAGACGAGGTCTCTCCAAGTTGCCCAGGCTGGTCTCGAACCTGCGGGCTCAGGCAATCCACTCGCCTTGGCCTTCCAAAGTGCTGGGATTATAGGCTGAGCCACCAAACCCAGCCAGGTTATCCCAATTTTATTTTCTTTTTTGGGAAGTATCACTTTGGTACAGCTTATGGTTTGGTCTTAAGTAGTCATCATTTGATCGCATTACCTACAAATTCGTCATCTCTGCTTAAAGGAATGAAAAATATTTGAAGTTAACAGATATGAATCTACCCTGAAATGGGGGTCACCTCCGAAAACAAAATTCATAAAAACCCCTCTCTTCAAAAACTGTACTATCAAAAAGGAAAAAATAAATGCTTAGATAAATAGAAATTCCTCAAGAGAATACTCACGTATGCATTTAGTAGTTTCATAATGTGAAATTTGTATGGTATCTGCAAGGTCTATTTTGACTGCATATCATTAAAAAATTCAGTAGATTTAGACTATAAATAGTTTTTGGTTACATGGATGAATTGTATAGTGGTGAGGTCTGGGCTTTTAGTGTACCTGTCACCCTAATAGTGTAAATTGTACTCCATAGGTAATTTTTCATCCCTCACTCCCTTCCATTTACAGAATCATATGTAACTTTTTTGAACCTTTTCACCCTTCTTAGGTCAACTAAAATTAATTAAATATTATTATTTTTGTTTGTTTCATTCTTTTTTGACTTATTTAAAATTTTTTATTATTATAGATATGTGGGGTAGAAGTCAGGATTAGTAATACAATCAAAGGACATGAGTAGACACTTCTCAAAAGAAGATATACAGCAGTCAACAGATACATGAAAAAATGTTCAGCCTCACTAATCATCAGAGAAATGCAAATCAAAACCACAATGAGATACCACCTAACTTCAGTAAGGAAGGCCCTCATCAATAAATCAAAAAACAATAGATGCTGGCGAGAGTGTAGAAAAAGGGGACGCTTCTACACTGTTAGTGGGAGTGCAGGCTAGCTCAACCTGTTTGTTTCATTCTCTAGACAAATTTTCAAAGCTTATGACCATCCCCTGATTCCAGCTATAATGTGATTCTTTCAGCTATGTTTACAGGTTGACATAGCAAAGTATTTCGGAAAATTAAAAGTTAGGGCTGCTACTCTCTATACTGCCTTACTAAAAGCTGAAAAACATAAGAAGGAGGATCAGGCACTTGAACTTTTAAGCTATCTTCTCATGTCAGTCTTAGCTTAACTAAACATACCTTATTTACTCAAATAGTGTGTGTTCTGTGGGTGAATTACTCCCTTATCCCGATATTTATAAGTTCACTCATTTAGTTAAGTGCTTATATCTGGCTTTAAATAATTTAGTACGGTTGATCCTTTTTATAACCTTGCAGCTCTTTGCATTAACTTGAGTACTTCTAAAGTCAGACTGAGCCCTAACATGATTCTACACAGACGTGCTCCCTAAGGGATACCAGTGTTAGAAGGAGTTGAATTTTATTTACTGAACATATAGATACGTATAAATTATATGTATATATATATATGTGTATGTACACATATATGCATTATATATTTATTTAATTTTATACAGAGAATAGGAGAAGCAGTTTGTTGTTTTGTTTTTCCTTTAGGAGGTCATGTTCCCTGGGAATGGGAAATGAAAAATAGGAAAGAACCATAAACTGGGGTTTACTTATCCTATTTTCCACCCACAAAGAATTCAAAATTCAAAACTTATTTGACAAGGTAAAAAAAGAAAATAAGAACACACCAACTTTAGAATGCCTAGGACAAAGCTGTCAAAGCTCTGAAGCAAGTTTTTAAATGGCTGTCCTGTCAATTTTTTCTTTTAGATTTACTGACCTGCACTTTGGTATCAGTCACACCAATGCGTATTGCAAGGTTCCTTCTGTAGAGAGAAAATCACAGATATTTAGTATTAAAGGCTGTGGATGAAGTGGAATATAGTATATACATTTCATGTTTGCTTTTAAGTTTACAATCTCCTCTCAGACCTCCCCCAAGTATATATTTTTTGGAATTCCCAGATCCAGGCTTGCTTTATAAATGGTTTGCCTTCATCACAAAATTTAAAGTAGTCTTAACAACTCATTAATCAAGATAAATTATTTTAATGCACTATTTTAATAAATAAAAATCAGGCCGGGCTTGGTGGCTCAGCCTGTAATCCCAGCACTTTGGGAGGCCGAGGCAAGTGGATTGCCTGAGCCCGCAGGTTCGAGACCCACCTAGGCAACTTGGCGAGACCTCATCTCTACAATAAATCAAAAACTAGCTGGGTGTGGTAGCGCGCGCCTGTAGTTCCAGCTACCTGGAAGGCTGAGGCGGAAGGAACGCCAGAGCCCAGCAGGTTGAGGCTGCGGTGGCCGGGAGCGTGTCACTGCACTCCAGTCTGCATGACAGAGTGAGACTCTAACTAAAAAAAAACCCAATGCAAAAAAATCTATGATGAACAAATTGTCAAAATTTTAAATAAAGGAAGGATCCAGCTTTGGAGTTGCATAGACAGTACCTCATTCTCCTCACCCTGATTCCAACAAAATTTTACTTATAAAAACATGCTAGAACTGGGCATGTTGGCTCATTATGGGAATCCCAGCAACTCAGGGGGCTGAGGCAGGAGAATCGCTTGAGGCCAGGAGTTTGAGGCCAGCCTGGGCAACATAGCAAGACCCCCATCTCCAAAAAAAAAAAAAAAAGAAAAGAAAAGGAAACTTAGGCAACCCCCTCGGGTCCCCTCCCACTATGGGAGCTTTTTTGTCCTCTCAATAAATCCTGCTTAAAAAAAAAAAAGAAAAAGAAAGAAAAAGAAAGAAAAAGAAAAAGAAACTTATCCGGGTGTGGTGGTGCATGCATGTAGTCCCAGCTACTTGAGAAGTTGAGATTGGAGGATTGCTTGAGCCCAGGGGTTTCAGGCTACAGTGAGTCATGATCCTACCTTGACTAAAACAAACAAACAAAACAAAAAAAAACCTCAAACCAAAAAACAAAACAAAAACAGGCCACCAACACAAGCAATAAAATAAAAAACATATAAACTGGATTATATCAAAATTAAAGACTTCTCTGTATCTAATGACACAATTAGAGTGAAAAAGCAACTCACAGAATGGGAAAAAATATTTGCAAGTCATATATCTGATAAGGAGTTAATTTCCAGGATATATAAAGAGGTCCCACAACTCAACAACAACAAAAAACACCCAGATTTTAAAACTGGCAAAGGACTTAAAGGGACATTTCTCCAAAGAAGATACACAAATGGCCACCAAGCACATGAAAAGATGCTCAACATCACTAATCATCAGGAAAATCCAAATCAGAACTACAATGGGATACCACCTCATACTCATTAGGTTGACTACTATCACAAAAACCAGAAAATAACAAGTATTGGTGAGGTCGTAAAGAAACTGGAACCCACCATGAACTATTGATGGGAATGTAAAATGATGCAATCTGTATAGAAAAGAATACAGTGGCTCTTCAAAAACTTAGAAATTATCATATGATCCAGCAATTTCATTTCTGGGCATACACCTTAAAAAAGTGAAAATATGGACTTGAAGAGATATTTGTACACTCATGTTCATAGCAACATTATTTGCAATAGCCAAAAGGTAGAAACAACCTAAATGTCCCTCCATAGCTGAATGATAAAACAAAATGCGGTACACATATAAAAAATGGAATACTACTCAGTCTTAAAAAGTGAGGACATTCTAACACATGTTATAACAAATAAGCCAGTCACAAAATACAAATACTGCATAATTCCACTTACATAAGGTACCTAGAGTAGTTAAAAGCACAGTCAGAAAGTAAAATGGTGGTTGCCGGGGCTGGGGAAAGGGAAATTGCTTGGTAGGTATAGCATTTTAGTTTGGCAAGATGAAAAAAGTTCTGGAAATCTATTACACAACAGTGTGTACATACTTAACACAACTGAACTCTACACTTAAAAGTAATTGAGATGGTAAATTTTACGTTTCTGTGTATTTTATCGTAACTAAAAAAAAAGCCATCAACCGGTCTCCAGACTTCATCCACATAAATACTACATGAGAATATTTACCTTGATGCTTAGGAGACATCCTCCTCTGCATAAAGGCAAGAGATGACCCCCAGTCACTTGTGCTTCAATGGTGGCGGGGGGGGGGGTGGCAAGGGGGAGAAAATGAGCCAGAACTCCCCGGAGAACTGGGTGCCTCCCGGAGCAAGTCACTTACCTAGTGAATGCATCAGGGTATTGAGTTTGCTGGAAAACACGTTCCAGCTCCTGCCGCTGCCACGGCGTGAACCTAACGCGCCGGATTCGCTGCCGGTTGAAGGGCTGCGGACCCATCGCCTGGTTCGGCTCCTCAGGCACCTGGCCGCCATCGCCACCTTGGTTCACATTCTCTTGGTTTGCATCCACAGGAAGCATGTTGCTTATAGCTCTCGAAGCTCCTTCTCCAGCTTCCAGTGCTGCTTCTCGTGCAGCCCTCAGCTCACGGACAGGCTTTATCTCTATCTCATACACTTCCAGGCAGTAGTAGTCAGGATCATAGCAGTTGCCTCCAAGTGCCATAGTGGGAATGCTATATGCTTGCACAAACCTATTCGGCGGTGTCTGCAGCTAGAGCTGTAGCTACAAAGCGGAGCTAGTCCTCGTTCTGAAGCACTAGCTACTGGGATTCTATAGCAAGTTCAATGCCAACGCGCTCCTCTTTAGACGGTTGCTATTGGTTCTTTTTTTTTTTTACCGCCAGTTGCAGTGGGTGGGACTGTATTAGGCGCGCAGACTACTGGGAAGTGGCAGAAAAGTAGTAGTGTGGAAGAGGACGGTGCCAACAGGGGGCATATGCGTGTGCATAAATGTCGGGGGGGGGTTTGTCCAATTTGCAGCTTAGCTGACTACGTCCTACCGCGGAGTAACTATCTGAAGAAAGGACTGTGATAGATTGCAAACGGATTCATAAACTTTTTTTCCTCTCTCTTTCTTTTCTTTTGTTTGTTTGTTTCTTTTTTTTTTTTTTTGAGTCGGAGTCTCACTCTGTTGCCCAGGCTGGAGTGCAGTGGCAAGCTCACGGCCATGGCAGCCTGGACCTGCTGGGCTCAGGCGCGATCCTTTCGCTTTAGCCTTCCGAGTAGGTGGAACTACAGACCCGCGCTACGACGCCCGGCCTTTTTTTTTTTTTTTTTTTAATTGTACAGACGAGGTCTAGCCAAGTTGCCCAGGCTGGTCTTGAACCCGTGGGCTCAGGCAATCCTCTCACCTTGGCCTCCCAAAGTGCCGGGATTATAGGTATGAGCCACCCCGCCCAGCCTTCTCTCTTTCTTTCTTTTCTTATTTTATTTTAAAATTTTTATTTTAAATTCAGGAGGTACACGTGTATTCTTTACATGGACATATTGTGAAATGGTGGGGATTGGGTCTCAGGTGGCCCATTCCCGATAGTGAACATTGTGCGCCATAGGTAGTTTCTGAGTCCTGGCCTCCCTCCACCTCCCCTTTCATTAGTGTTCCCAGTGTCTATTATTTCCATCCATGTGACCATTTACCCCCCACATATGAGTGAGGACATGCGGTGTTTGATTTGCTGTTTTGGAGTCAGTTTACTTAGGATGATGATCTCCAGCTCAATCCATGTTGCAGCAAATGATATGATTTCATTCTTTTTTTATGACTGTGCAGTATTCCGTGGTGTCTATATACTACATTTTCATTATCCACTGATCAGTTGACGGGCATTTAGACTGATTCACATCTTTGTAATTGTGAGTTGTGCTGCAATGCACATGTGAGTGCAGGTGTCTTTGTTATACAATGAGTGTCTTTGTTATACAATGACCCCTGTTCCTTAGGGTAGATATCTAGTAGTGGGGTTTCTTTCCTTATTTTAGAATTATGGTGTACATGTGAGGGTTTGCTACATAAGTATATTGTGTAAAAGCGATATTTGGAGGCTTTCTGACTATAATTTTGACTACTCTGTAAGTGACTTCCTCACATATGTGGAATAATACAGAGTTTTTATTTTTGTGACTGGCTTCCTTCCTTCCTTTCTTCCTTCCTTCCTTCCTTCCTTCCTTCCTTCCTTCCTTCCTTCCAGTGAGAAAGCAGGATTTGTTAAGAGGACAGAAAAGCTCCCACAGTAGGAGGGGACCCGAAGAGGTTGCCCTTGACTGGTTTATTTCACTTAGCATAATGCCTTCAAAGTTTATCCATGTTGTAGCATGTGTTAGATGGGAAGGAAGAGGAGAGGGGCAAGACCTCATACTGACCACAGGACCCTTTGAGTAAAAGGTTGGAGAATGTTTCCTGGTCCAACCCTCTATATTTGGCAGCTTGCACATGTTTCAGGCTAGTAATTAAACTGCAATGACTAACTAGGGGGCACTTGCTTGGAGTTCCAGCAAGGACACTGAAAGCAGAGCAGTCATGCTCCCCTGGGCACCTGGGGTGGGGTCTTGGAGCTGGGTATGCAGAACATTCTGGGTGATAAGATGCACTCTGCAAGAAACCAAACATGCCCTTGAGAAAGTTAAAACTGAAAATAAACACTGAGCTGAATCTGCTAGTCTGAGATTGAATATCTTTGGCTAGACAGTAGAGAACTGTACTCATGGCAAAATGGAGTGCTATTAGGACAAGCAAAAAAAAAAATTCAATTCAATTAAAAAAAAGAAAGAGAAAAAGAAATCAGGGGATAGTAGAGGGAGAGTCTAAGTAAGGTTATACCTGCCAAAATTCTTCATTCAAGATTTGAGATATCTATGGATATGCAGCTTACTAGGCTTGGGACCCCTTTTGCACCACAGGGACTCACAACTACACAGCCTCTTCTCCACCCTGACCTCAACATGCCCAATCACAAAGAAAAACTCCGTCAGGCATCATGGCACATGCTTGTAATTCCAGCAACTCAGGAGGCTGAAGCAGGAGGATTGTTTGAGGTCAAAAGATTGAGATCAGCCTAGGCAACATAGAGAGACCTGGTCTCTTAAAAATAACAACAACAACAACAACAACTAGCTGGGCATGGTGGTGCGCACCTGCAGATCCAGTTACTTGGGAGGCTGAGGTGGGAGGATCCCTTGAGCTGAGGAGTTTGAGGCTGCCGTGACCTATGATTGCACCAGTGCATTCCAGCCTGGGTGACAGAGCAAGATCCCATCTCTAAAATAATGATGATGATGATAATAATACTAATAATACTAATACTAATAATATTAAAAGAAAAATCTTAGAGAGTTTGTCATGAAAAAAATATGGAGACCTTTTCTGAGGGTGGACAACTCATGTGTCCTTTATTTTTTTGGAGATTGTAAATGTGCTGCAAAGTGATGTTATATATATATATATTTTTTTGAGTTGGAGTCTCACTCTGTCACCCAGGCTGGAGTGCAGTGGCATGCTCATGGCCACTGCAGCCTCGACCTGCTGGACTCAGGCAATCCTTCCACCTCAGCCTTCCACGTACCTGGAACTACAGGCATGTGCCACCATGCCCAGCTGATTTTTTTGATTTATTGTAGAGACACAGTCTCGCCAAGTTGCCCAGGCTGGTCTCGAACTGCTGGGCTCAGGAAATCCTCTTACCTTGGCCTCTCAAAGTGTTGGGATTACAGGAGTGAGCCACGGCACCCGGCTATATACTTTATTTTTAAAAACTCTTTAAAAATTTTTATTTACTTATTTTTATTTTTGTCTTTTCTGTATCTATTTACAAATATTGGCTATTTTTCCTTAAAAACCTTTTTGGCAGCATATGTAAAGAGGCAAATCCTTTAAATCTGTTGTCTGCCAAAAGAGGTAGTTCTGGTCCTCATGGTGATTCTGAGCATGGAAAGGCCCTTGCACTTTGCAGCATATAGGTAATCAGAATGACAGGACTTGGGCATTTTTCTCTTTAATTGACTGCCACTTACTGGGCTAAAAGATCCTTGGGTTCAATAAGTGACTTCCTCATATATGTGGAATAATACAGAATTACTAGCCTGTGCCATGTGCAAGCTGTGAAATATAGAGGGTTGGGCATGAAACATTCTCCAACCTTTTACTCAAAGGGTCCTGTGGTCAGTATGAAGTTTTGCCCCCTCCTCTCCCTTCCCGTTTAACACATGCTACAACATGGATAAACTTTGAGGGCATTATGCTAAGTGAAATAAGCCAGTAACAAAAATAAGGAAGAGAGAGGAAGGAGAAGAAAAATAATGAAAGATGGTAAGAAAATAGAAAAAGAAAAAAGAAAGAGATGTACATTGTGGAGAGCAGGAAAGAACCACATGGGAGGTATCAGTTAGGAACACAGGTTCAAAGCCTGACTCACTGTGTATGTTTGACCTCAGCTTCATCACCCATAAAAGGGAATAACAATAGTGTCTGTATTATAGGGTTTTCAATGAGGGTCCTATGATTTAGTATATATAGACTGTTTTATTATTTTTCTTCAACTCCAAATATCCAATCTATTAGCAAATCCTGTTGACTACACCTCAAAAACACATCCCCAGACCTTTAATTTTTCCTCTGACATGGCTAAGAACTAATCACCATCATCTTAAACCTGGGATGTTGCCTTAGCTGTCTGTATCCCTGATTTCACCTTTTTTTCCTCCTAGGACCATTCTCCACCTAGCATCCAGAGTGATCTGATGATTAAAATGTGAATTAGAACTTCTCACGACCCTGCTTATAACTTTTTTTTTGAGTCAGAGTCTCACTGTGTTGCCCAGGCTGGAGTGCAGTGGCAGACTCATGGCCAACCCCACATCGACCTGCTGGGCTCTAGCGAACATTCCACCTTAGCCTTCCAAGTAGCCAGAGCTATAGGTGCGCACCACCACGCCCAGCTAATTTTTGATTTATTGTAGAGATGAGGTCTCGCCAAGTTGCCCAGGCTGGTATCGAACCCGCGGGCTCAGGCAATCCACTCGCCTAGGCCTCCTAAAGTGCTGGGATTACAGGCTGAGTCACTGAGCCCGGCCTGCTTATAACTTTTATAATTCTTGTCCTTGGGTTGGGCCCAAAGCAGGCACTTAATATATGGGGACTATTTTTACATTATTTATTTTCTGGTATCTAGGAATAAAACTTATTAGGCCTAGAAAGGAAATCTATCTGCTGAGTGAAACACACACTCTCCTGGCACACTTCTGGCACAGGGCTCATATGCAGCAGTCAGCACAGGCTGTATTATTTTCACAAGAAAATATTCTATTTTCATTAAACACTGCCAGAGGATAACAATCTCTTTCTCCTTAATTGGGCCCTGTGAGTGAAAAAATATGAAAATGACTAAAGTAAAATTGTGAGACTGCATGGTATGGTCATTCACGAAGTTTTGTAATTACCTCCTCAATGAATCTTCATAGCACTCCCGTGAGTTAGGAATGAAGATGATGATTATTTTTTGAGATGGAGTCTCACTCTGTTGCCCAGACTGGAGTGCAGTGGCATGCTCCAGCGTGCCACTGCACTCCAGTCTGGGCAACAGAGTGAGACTCCAACTCAACCTTCCACCTCAGCCTTCCAAGTAGCTGGAACTACAGGTACACACTACCATGCCCGGCTAATTTTTTATTTGTTGTAGAGATGAGGTCTCGCCAAGTTGCCTGAGTGGGTCTCGAACTCGTGGGCTCAGGCAATCCACTCACCTCGGCCTCCCAAAGTGCTGGAATTACAGGCTGAGCCACCGAGCCTGGCCAGGTGTGATTATTATCTCCATTTAAAAAATGGTTATACTAAAGCAAAATGAGAGTAAGCTACTCCCCAGTTTATCCTTCTAGCAAGCAGTGAGTGAAGCTATGATTCAGATACCCACAGTCTGGGTCCCTGCTCACATAAATCTGTTGTATCAGACTAAGATTTGTGGCTATTTTCACTTAGTACAGGCTCCATTGGGTATTCAAGGTTTTCGACTAGTGAACCAAAAATTAAAAATTGAATTATCTTTAAAGTAAAAAAAAATTAAGTAAATACTAGCATGCTCGGTGCCCACATAGGGCAACTCTCACCTAAGGCGACCTATGAGTGACTGAAGGTTAAGTGCAGTGTAGAAATCTGAGATGTGAAAGAACACTGAGCTGTCACAGATGCCCGAGTTAGTCTACTGCACACCACGACTAAAACCTTTGTAGGTCTCTCATGCAGTAACTGATCCAAGGCTGGAAACTGATCAAGAACTAACTAGCCAAGAGAGAGGGAGAGGTGAAGAATCTAGCAAAAGCTAGTCTGAGGAGGCAACATTTTTGGTTAAGTCAGAGAGAGGCTGCGGGATTACCATTCCTTGACATCTTTTTGAAAGAAAAAGTTTATTTTTATTTTAATTTTATATCTTAGCCACACTGTGGGCATATGAGGCAGAGAACACTTACCCATTAGGCATAATAGGTGAGGTGCCTAAGCCCCATATCTTTTTTTTTTTTTTTGAGTTGGAGTCTCACTCTGTCGCCCAGACTGGAGTGCAGTGGCCGCTCCCGGCCACCGCAGCCTCGACCTGCTGGGCTCCGGCGATCCTTCCGCCTCAGCCTTCCGAGTAGCTGGAA
>CAUYQG010006440.1:0-28841 GCA_963574415.1 Tarsius wallacei
AAGTGGGCAAAAGAGATGAACAGACACTTCTCAAAGGAAGACATCCGAGCAGCCAACAGACACATGAAGAAATGTTCAACCTCACTAATCATCAAGGAGATGCAAATCAAAACTATACTGAGATAATACCATCTAACTCCAGTCAGAATGGCAATTATCAATGACTCAAAAAATAACAGATGCTAAAGAGGATGTGGTGAAAAGGGAACACTTCTACACTGTTGGTGGGAGTGTGAACTAGTGCAACCTCTGTGGAAAGCAGTTTGGTGAATCCTAAAAGCGCTAAATATCGACCTCCCATATGACCCTGCAATCCCCCTATTGGGAATGTACCCAGAGGAACTCAAATCATTCTACAAAAAAGATATCTACACACATATGTTTGTTGTAGCTCTATTCACAATAGCAAAAACTTGGATCCAACTGTGTTGCCCATCGAAGCTGGACTGGATTAAAAAAAAATGTGGTACATATATACAATGGAATATTATGCAGCCATAAAGAAGGACAAATACCCTACATCTTTATAATAAATAAATTAATTTTAAAAAATGTAAATGTTATACAAATAGTTGTACTATTCATTTTTGGTTGTATTATTGTATTGTTAGTTTTATTGTTTTTATTTGTGGTGCTGGAAGTGTTTTATTATTTTTCATTTTTGTTATTTATTGATTTTTTTATTCTTTTTTTTTTTAGTGCAAAGATGTGTGGTACAATTCAGGGTTAGGTATACAAACGTTGATTATGCAGGTACCCTTGTTGCTGAGGTATGCCCCTCCCTCCTCTAGCAGTTTCCCTCAACTGCCATTCCCACCCCCCTTCTTCTGACAGTTTCCTACTACTTCCAATTCCTTTTATAGTATTATAATTGTTCAAGATCCTCTATGAGTGAAAACATATGGTACTCTGTTCTTTCTGTGATAGATCACTGAGTATGATCGACTCTGAATCCATCCAAGTTGCTGCTAAGTCCATATGTTTGTTCTTTTTTATGGCTGCATAATATTCCATTGTGTATATGTACCACTTTTTTTTTTTTTATCCAGTCCAGCTTTGATGGATAACATGATTGGTTTCATGTTTTTGCTATTGTAAATAGAGCTGCAACAAACATACATGTGCAGGTATCTTTTTTGTAGAATGATTTGAGTTCCTCCGGGTATATTCCCAATGGGGGAATCGCTGGGTCATATGGAAGGTCAATTTCTAGTTCTTTCAGAAATCGCCACACTGTTTATCAAAGAGGTTGAACTAGTTTGCATTCCCACCAGCAGTGTAGAAGCATTCCTTTTTCTCTGCATCCTCGCCAGCATCTGTTGTTTGTTTTATTAATGATTGCCATTCTTACAGGGATTAGGTGGTATCTCAATGTGGTTTTGATTTGCATTTCTCTGATGATGAGTGAGGTTGAGCACTTTTTCATGTGTCTGTTGGCTGCCCGTATATCTTCTTTTGAGAAGTATCTATTCATGTGTTTTGCCCACTTTTTAAAGGGACTATTTATTTATTTTTCCTTTTGGTGCTTTTGAGTTCCTTGTAGGTTCTAGATGTTAGGCCTTTGTCAGATATACAGTTGGCTAATTTTTTTCCCATTCTGTGGACTCTCTGCTCTCTTGATTGTTTCTTTGGCTTTGCAGAAGCTCACTAGTTTGATGAGGTCCCCTTTGTCTTATTTCTTAAGGTATGGACATTTAGGGTTCTGAATAGGAATTGTTTGCCAGTTCCAATTACCATAAGGGTGTCTCAGAAATTTTTTATATCTTCATTATAATGGTGATAATATTACTGTGAACATTTAATTTTTTATTTTTAAAATTTATCATTGATACATAAAAATTGTACATACGTATGGGGTACAATGTGATGTTTTGACACATGTATACATTTGTGTAATGATCATAGGGTAATTAGTATATCATTACCTTAAATATTTATCATTTCTTTGTGATGAGAACATTAAAAAATTTCTCTGAAAACATACAGTAAATTATTGCTAACTCTAATTATCTATGCAATAAAAGACCAGAACTTATCCCTCCTATCTATTTGTAGTTTTGTACCCATTGACCAATCTCATATAATCTCCCTCCTCTCCTCTACCCTTCCCAGCCTTTGGTAACCACTATTTTACTCTCTACTTCTATAAGAATAAGTTTTTAGATTTCATGTGAGTGTGCTTGGCTTATTTCATTTAACATAATGTTGTCCAGGTATCTATGGGACCCAAATGAATTTTCTTTCTATGGCTAAAGAGTATTCTAGTGTGTGTGTATGTGTATGTTTCTTTATCCATTCATTCATTGATAGACATTTAGGTTGATCTTATATCTTAGCTACTGTAAACAGTCCTCCCATGGAAAACAGGAGTGCAGACATCTTTTTGACATACTGATTTTATTTCTTTTGGATATATACCCAGTAGTAGGATTGCTGGATCAGATGGTAGTTCAATTTTTAGTTTTAAAAATAACTTCCATACTGTTTTCCAAAATGGATGTATGAATGAATCTATAGTCCCACTATTAGTAAGAGTTTTTTTCTCCACATCCTTACCAACACTTGTTATTTTTTGATAGTAGCCCTTCAGATTGGAATGAAGTGACATCTTACTGTAGCTTTAATTTGCATTTTGGGTGATGAGAATTGCTGAGCATTTTTTCATATACCTGTTTGCCATTTATAAGTCTTCTTTTGGAAAATTTGTATTCAAATCTTTTGTCCATTTAAAAAAGTCAGTCTATTTGGTTTTTTGTTGTTGAGCTCTTTTAGATATTAAACTCTTATCAGATCTATAGTTTGCAAATGTATTTCCCATTTAAAGAAAAATTCTGTTTAAGGTTTTTTTCTTTGTTTGTTTTTGTTTTGTTTTTGTTTTTGTTTTTAGAAAGCAGTATTTATTGAGAGGACAGAAAAGCTCCCACAGTGGAAAGGGACCCCAAAAGGGTTGCCCCAGTTTAAGGTTTTTATAGTAGTTTTATAGTTTCAGGTTTTATGTTTAAATCTTTATTTTGAGCTACTTTTGCATATGTTGAGAGATAAGGGTCTAGTTTCTTTCCTTCCCTTCCTTTTTTATTTCCTTCCTTCCTTTGCTTCCTTCCTCCTTCCTTTATTCCCTTCCTCCTTCCCTCCCTCCCTCTTTTTTTTTATTGCATGTGAATATCCAGTTTCCCCAGCACCATTTATTGAAGAGATTGTCCTTTCCCCAATGTATGTTCTTTATGTCTTTGTAAAACCTTAATTGGCTATAAATACCTGGATTTATTCCTGAGTTTTCTGTTCTGCTCCTTGGACTATGTGTCTGTTTTTGTGCTTGCAACATGCTGTTTTTCTTACTGTAGCTTGTAGTATATTTTATTCTTCTTCTTTTTTTTTTTTTTGAGTTGGAGTTTCACTCTGTTGTGCAGGCTGGAGTGCAGTGGCATGCTCATGGCCACCACAGCCTCAACCTGCTGGGCTCAGGTGATCCTTCTGCCTCAGCCTTCCAAGTAGCTGGAACTACAGGTGCATGTTACCATGCCTGGAAATTTTTTGATTTATTGTAGAGATGAGGTCTTGCTAAGTTGCCCAGCCTGGTCTCAAACTCAGGCAATCTTCCCACCTTGGCCTCCCAACGTGCTGGGATTATAGGCATGAGCCACTACACCTGGCTGCTTGTAGTATATTTTAAAGTCGGGTAGTATGATGCCTTCAGCTTTGTTCTTTTTGCTCAGAATTGCTTTGGCTATTCAAGGTCTTTTGTAGTTCCAAATGAATTTTAGATTTTTAAAAATATTTCTGTGAATAATACCAGTGATATTTAGATAGGGATTGCATCAAATCTGTAGATTGCTTTGGTTAGTATGGTCATTTTAACAAAATCAATTCTTCCAGTCTATGAACATGGGATTTCTTTCAATTTCTTTAATCAGAATTTTGTAGTTTTTGTTATAAAGATTTTTCACATTCTTGGTTAAATTTATTCCTAGATACTTTTTTTTTAATAGCTATTGTAAATGGGATTGTTTTATTTCCCACCTAGTTTGTTATTGGTATATTAGTTTTGTAGGTTGATTTTGTATCCCGTGACTTTACTGAATTTGTTTAGCCATTCCAAAAGGTTTTTGATGGAGTCTTTAAATTTTTTTTTTTAATATATAAGATTATATTTTCTGCAAAGATGGACAATTTGAATTTCTCTCATCCAATTTGGATTATTATTTCTCTCTTCCAATTATTTCTTTCTCATGTCTAATTGCTCTGGGTAGAACTACCAGTACTGTGCTGAATAAGAGTGATAAAAGTGGATATTCTTGTTCCAGTGGCTATAGGAAAGGCTTTCAACTTTTTCCCCATTCAATAGGAAGTAAGCTATGGGTTTGTCATATATGACCTTCATTGAGATATATTATTAATATGTTGAGAGGTTTTATTATGAAGGGATGTTGAATGTGGTCAAATGCTTTTTCACATGTCCTGAGATTCTGTTGACATGATCTATCAAATGTATTGATTGCATGTGTTGAATCATCCTTGCATTCTTATAGTAAGTCCCACTCGAATATGGTTTTTTTAAATTTAGTTTTTATTTATTTACTTTTAAATTTAAAAAAATTACTTTAAAGATGTGGGGATCAATTCAGGGCTAAGTATACAAATGATAACTATGCAGGTACCCTTGTTGATGAGGTGGGCACCCCCTTCCCTGGCAGCTTCCCACTACTGCCAATGCTAGTTTTTTAAATAGAAAATTTATGTTTATGTTTATTAGGGATACTGGTCTATAGTTATCCTATATTGTTATGTCTTTGCCTAGTTTTGGTAATGCTGGCTTAATAGAATGAGTTAGAAAAAATTTCCTCTGTTCCAACATTTTGGAATAGTTCAGAAGAATTAGTACTAATTCTATTTTAAAGGATAGTAGAATTCAGCAGTAAAGTCATCTGATTCTGAGCTTTTCTTGGTTTGGAGAATGTTATTTTGGTTCAGTCTCATTACACATTAATGATCTGTTTTCCTTTTCTTCGTGGTTCAATCTACATGTGTCCAGGAATTTATTTATTTCCTCTAGGTTTTCTAATTTATTGGCATAGAGTGGTTCATAATTGTCACTAATAATATTTCATAATTGTCTCCTTTATATTTATATGTTATCTGTTTTATATCTCCTTTTATATTTTAATTTTTGTTTATTTTGGTCTTTTTCCCCCTTAGTTGTTCTTGTGAGTGGTTTGTCAATGTTGTTTATCTTTAAAAAAAACTTTGGTTTTGTTAATTTTTGGTAGGTTTTTTTTAAGTCTGTCATTTAGCTCTACTCTGATCTTTATTATTTCTCTTCTTTTACTAATTTTGGGTTGGATTTATTGTAACTTTTTTAGTTCCTTGAAGTGCATTGTGAGGATAGTCATTGGAAATATTTCTACTTTTTTGATGAGAGCATTTATTGCTATCATCTTTCTCTTTGCACTGTTTCGTTTTATCTCGTAGGGTTTGGTATGTTGGATTTCTATTCCCATTAGTTTTAAGTAATATTTTAATTTTTTTCTTAATTTAATTTTATTTTTTTTTGAGTCAGAGTCTCACTCCATCGCCCAGGCTGGAGTGCAGTGGCACACTCATGGCCACTCCCATGTCGACCTAATGGGCTCTGGTGACCCTTCCGCCTCAGCCTTCTAAGTGGTCGGAACTACAGCCTTCCAAGTGGCTGGAACTACAGCCTTCCAAGTGGCTGGAACTACCATGCCTGGCTAATTTTTGGTTTTTAGCGTAGAGATGAGGTCTTGCCAAGTTGCCTAGGCTGGTCTCGAACCCGTGGGCTCAGGCAATTCACTCGCCTTGGCCTTCCAAAGTGCTGGGATTATAGGCTGAGCCACTGAGCTCAGCGTTTTTTCTTAATTTTAAAATTTGAACCACTCATCATTTTCATAAGCATGTTGCTTAATTTCCATGTACCTGGAAAGTTTCCATAGTTCCTCTTGTTATTGATTTCTAGCTTATTCCATTCTGGTATGAAAATATACTTGATATCATTTTGATTTTTAAAAATTTGTTGAGACTTGTTTTGCTACACTAGGGTAGTTGCTGAATGATTTTTTAATCTGTACTCAATGTCAATGATGTCTGTGAATGCTTCAATGGCCTGTGCTGCAGCTGTTTGCAAGGGCCGTGGCAGAGCTTTGCTGAGGGTGGGCACACTGCATGGGCCAGTTCTTGATTCCTGCCAGTGAATATGAATGGCCATGCCATGGCTTCACTTCTGAAAGGGATGGGGTCAATAGTGGTAGCATGGAGCTTCAGGTGGGCTGCTTCTCATTCCCCTGGGGTTTTACAGCAACTCCATTCTGGAAAGGGTAGGGTAACCAGCAGTGGTGGCAGTCCCCAGGAGGCAGCTCTAAAGTTCTGAGGAGCATGCATGTCAGCTCACTGTTTCTTGGGGGCAGCTTCCCCTCTATGCTGTACTGCCTGTGCTCCAGCGTCATGTGCCAGGGTGTAGGGCACTGAGTAGTCTTGGGTGTCAGGGCCATGGCTGCATTGCTGGATCCAGCTGGTGTTGCAACCACTGCATTTCTCTAGGTGGATGTGATGAGGTGTCAGTGAGGCTCCAGGAAGGTAGTGATGCAAAAGCTATCCGGTTCCATGGAAGGATGCTCTCGGGTGTTGGCTCTGTTCTCAAAATGGTGCCATGATGCAGCAGTCTTGGTCCTGAGTGGTGGAGGCCACCCAGTGTAAATTTTCTGTGGGATAATGCAGTCACTTGGACCATACGCAGCTTTCTATACTGGGTTCAGGGCCTGCAAAGGCTTTATCGTTCTCCTGTTGCTAAGATTGCAAGTGTCCTCGGCGAGAATGTGGACTGCCAAGGGTCTTCTGCTTATTTTCCTGCAGTGAGATGTGCCTTTTGGCTGTGAGGGTACTTCGTTGCCCTCTCCATGCTGCCATCCCAAGTCCTCATGTCTCAGAGGGTCTCTGACAATTCTTTTCTGAATTTCAGTGTTCCCTCCTAGACACACATGTAGTTATCTATTTGTTGTTTTGGTCTTTCTTTGTGGAGAAGGCAAGAACTAGGCACCTCTAGTCAGCTATCTTGATGACATCTCCTGTTGTAAAATATTGAGAATCTTTTGGGAGATGTATTTCTAAAAATATTTCATAACTTTTATAGAGATGCTCATCCAATGCTGGAGTTTTTGTTTGTCTTTTCTTTCAGACATCATTTTCATCAAGTTATTTTGCTGCTGTTTTAACTCATATTCCTGGGGTTTCCAGTTCTAAAAATGTTTTTTATTAAGGGATCATAATTTTTGCTCTGAAGTAATATCTTAGTTTCCAGGCCCCAATTCACCGGGTGACTTGGCTTAGCTACTGTTTATATGAATGTCTTTTCTTTCGAAATAAAATATTATTTTTCTGGACACAACCACTCTTTATGCTCAGGAATAACCATCCAGATTTTATTTTTGTGCAGGTAAAATTTTTCCAGTACTTTACCACTAGTGGCTATGGCCGATCATTTCCAAATATGGATGCTAAACATTTTTCCTATTATTGCACACACATAGCACTTCTCCCAACAAAAGACAGAATTTATCTCTCCTTCCTCCAAAACACACATTTTGAATTGAAAATGGCTTTGAGACTCTCTGTGACCAATAAAATAAGGCAGAAGTAAAGGTCTACTCTAGAACTTGTTAGAATATGCCTTAAAAACTTTGTTTCTTTCATTTAAGTCTTTAGATTCATAAAACATACAAAGAAACGTATGCTGGACTATTAAATGATGTAATACAGTGTACACAGAGACTCAGCCTAAGACTAGTGACTGAAGCCACCTTAGATATTTTAGTACCAGAAAACTTACTAACTGGCTGCAACTATAAGTGACCTTAGCAAACATAAAACAGAAGAGTCAGACAGTTTAGTCTAGCCAAACCACATAATTATGAGACTATAAATGAATGTTGTTTTAAACCACTAAATTTTGGAATAGTTTGTATTTCAGTAACAATTAATTGACATCTGAAGTACAGAGACTTTAAGTGATTTTCCATCATCTCACAGATATAAATTTATATTTACCGGAATATAAATTTGGATAATTTGGCTCTAGGGCCTAGTCATTTCATAAAGCTTTTTTATTGCCTACTTGTAAACTTCCATGATATTCACATATTTAATTATATAATTAACAATTCTAAAGAAATTATTGGCTTTTTGAAACTAGGAAGTTAGGGGGCATACCTCATCAACAAGGGTACCTGCATAATGAATATTTGTATACCCAACCGTGAATTGTACCCCACATTTTTAAAATAAAAAAATCAAAAGTTTAAAATAAAAACTAGGAAATTAAATACTACCCACAAGGGTAGGTGACAGAGAATATTTAAAAAGACATAAGGATCATCTTCTTAAAAACCCTGAAGAGATGGCAAAATATCAAACTATTACCAGGATATCAAAAACCAGGAATCTAGTAAGGTAAATAAGCATGCAAAGACGTTTTTATTCTTACCAGAAAATAAAGCTTGGTTAGAGGGCATCAGGAGACAGGAAGGTGTAAGCAAAAGCCCAGTGTTGAGAAAAGTAGGGGTCTAACATGTGACTCTCCAACATTAACCTGGGATGCCAAAGAGCTACATCATGTGGTGAGATAGGGTAACCAACCATCTTGGTTTTCCTAGGACTGCTGTGTTTTAGGTACTGGTAAAAACGATTAAGTCATAGGGAACCAAGGCTTAGTAATTTGAAAAATCCTCAGCCTCTTTAGACTACAAAAGATGCTAAAATTAGGAGATGTGCTGTCAAGAAAGTGTACTCTGGAGAGAAATCCAAGGATGTGGCTTGACAATCTTTTACTAGTTCTTTGAAGGGATTAAATGATCAGAATATTCATTTACATAGAGGGCGCTTTGAAAACACTAGGATTTTGACTCTTGGATTCCCTCAACCATCTCAGCAGAAGCCAGGAACAGAGATAAGATTTTTAAAGAAAATATATGTGGAGAACCCTCTTGTTTGTTGGAGTAAATTCCATGACAAATATGGACAAACCATAAGATTTTTGTGAGAAAATATCAGAAGAAATCTTGATATTGTGGTCTAAAAGGAGCAGAGAAAAGAAGAAATAAAAGAAAGTCATCAGACTCCCAAAATTCTACAAACAGGGAATAGGCTGATAAAACTACTTAGTTGAAAATATATGCTATCTTTCATAAAAACAAAAACAAACAAAAAAACCTACAAAAACATGAAGGATGATGCCGGAGGCAGAGCTATTAACCTGTAGAGGGGCTCCTTGGAATCTTGGGGATTCCAGAAGGCAGAGTCGTTGATTCAGAGGATAAAAACATGAGCTTCAGAAGATTATTCCCAGTTCTGAAAACAAATGGAGTTTGTCCTGTTTGACTTCAAAATTGCCTGGGACCAATAACTCCTTCTTCTCAATTTTTTCTCTTTTGTAGTGGAGTGGTCTGAAGCCATTATCATGTCCCTCCATTGTATTTTGGGAGGAGATGCCTTATTTTCTAGTTTTTAGGTCCACAGGTGGAAAGCAATTTTGTCTCAGAATAGTTTATAAACAAGAGTTTCATCTAGACCTTGATTTAAATGATTTAGATGATAAATTTGATCTGGTGATATTTATATGAGATTCTGAATTTGAGTTTATGTTGTAAAGAGTTGAGACTTTTGGGGGTGTTGGGATAAAGTGAATGTATTTTGCATTTGGGATGTGTTACTAAACACAATAACCTCTCTCTCTTTAGGTTTATCATAGTGATATGGCCAGAAGCCAAAAATAAGAAGAAAATATTTTATATTAATGTGGGAAAAAACAAGAAGATAAGTGCTTTTTAAAAAATCAGGAACCGGCCGGGGTCGGTGGCTCAGCTTGTAATCCTGCGCTTTGGGAGGCTGAGGTGAGTGAATTGCCTGAGCCTGTGGATTCGAGACCCGCCTGGGCAACTTGGCGAGACCTCATCTCTACAATAAATAAAAAAAATTAGCCGGGCATGGTAGCGTGTGCCTGTAGTTACGGCTACTCGGAAGGCTGAGGCAGAAGGATCGCAGGAGCCCAGCAGGTCGAGGCTGTGGTGGCCAGGAGCGGCCACTGCACTCCGGTCTGGGCGACTGAGTGAGACTCCAACTCAAAAAAATTAAAAAAATAAAAATAAAAAATAAAAAAATAAAAAACGAAGACAATGGAATAACATCTGTAAAAAGATTAAAGAAAAAGTGAGACTGGAAGCAGTGGGCATGCCTGTAATCCCAGTACTTTGGGGAACTGAGGCAAGAATATTGTCTGGGCCCAGAGGTTCAAGACCAGCCTGGGAAACTTGGTGAAACCTCATCTCCTCGTTTGTCAAATAAATAAAAAAAATTGCTGAGCATCGTGGCACGTGTTTGTAGTCTCAGCTACTTGGAAATCTGAGGCAGAAGGATCAACTGGGCCCAGAAGATTGAGACTGAAGTAGCCATGATTGTATGACTGTACTCCAGCCTGGGAGAGAGAGTGAGATTCTGACTCAAAAAATAAAAAATAAAAATAAACAGCTATAGCCTGTAAAATTATTCTTCTTAAAATTATGGTAAAATATAAAAGATTGCCGGGCTCGGTGGCTCAGCCTGTAATCCCGTGCCTTTGGGAGGCTGAGGTGAGTGGATTGCCTGAGTCCGCGGGTTCGAGACCCACCTGGGCAAGCGAGACCTCATCTTTACAATAAATCAAAAAATTAGCCGGGCATGGTAGCGCACGCCTGTAGTTCCAGCTACTTGGAAGGCTGAGGCGGAAGGATCACCGGAGCCCAGCAGGTGGAGGCTGCGGTGGCTGGGAGCGGCCACTGCACTCCAGTCTGGGTGACAGAGTGAGACTCCAACTCAAAAAAAAAAAAAAAAAAAAAAATATATATATATATATATATACATATATATAAAAGATTATTTTATAATTTCTGTTGAACTCCTGATTTTTTAAATCAAAAATATTAATCTATGATAAAATTTATATAAATTTATGATAAAATATGTTACATTAAAAGCACAATTATAGGAGGGCAATAAATGGAATTATAGTTTTAAAAGTTTTCGACATATTTACTGCAGTGGTATTATAATAAATAATTCATGATAGGCTGTGGTAAGAGTGCATCCACAAAACAAAATTTAAAAGATATAGTTAAAAAGCCAATAAAGAAGGTAAAAAAAAATGCTCTCTAAATCCAGAAAGAGGCCAGAAGGAAAAAACAAAAAAGAGAGAAGATAAATTAAAAAAACACATGGAAAGATGGTATATATACACTCCAGTCAGACCTGATTAAAAATAAAAATTATAAAGGGGCACATCTTATATGTAAGAAAGCAGGTAGACAGCAAAGGGAAGAACAATAAGTATTATGAGAACACATTCATAGAAAAGGCAATGTAGATATTAAGATCAGACAAGGTGGAATTCTGGATCAGGGAGATTCCCAGCAATTAAAAAGACCATTGCTTATTGATAAAATGGTTAATTTGTTAGAAGGATATACAGTTGCACACACACTCACATCAAATTACAGAACTTCAAGACACAGAAAACAAAAATTGTTAGAGCTAAAAGGAGAGGCTGACAAATCCACAGTCATAGTTATAGATTTCAACCAAATTCATTGGTAATTCCCAAGCAGACAAAAATATGCATAGCTATTGAAGATTAGAGTGATACTATTAGTTAACTTAACTGACTTCTATCAACACTTATAGGATACACATTCTTATCAGAGTCACACTGGACATCACAACAAAACATTTGCTGTACTATAAAACAAATCTCAGTGACGAAAATTGTAATCCAGGCTCAAAATCTAGGATCTTGTAATTAGCATCAGCTGTCTATTTAGATCATAATAGACTGTTTCATTCAAAAGAGGGAGAAGTAGGAGGCACTAGTCCACAGCAATTTTGAATCCAATTTGGTACATGGCCAACATCCTCTATCCTGTCTACAGAGAATGTTCCTTTATTACAGCCCAATTATGTTCCCTGGGACTGATTTCCTGATCCATAGTTATCTGTAGATATAATACAGGCCTTCTTATTTGAGGGGGATACATTCCAAGACCACCTAGTAAATGTCTGACTGTGAATAGTACTGAATCCTACATACATTATCATGTGCATAGTATATACAGTGAGGAGGTGCTGGACAAGGGGATACTTCACTTCCCAGGTGGGACAAAGCAGGATGGTGTGAGAGTTCAAGACTCTACTCAGAACAATACACAACTCAAAACTTAGAACTTGTTCATTTCTGGAACTTTTCATTGAACATTTTGGACCGCATTGACAGTGGTTAATGGAAACTGTGGGTAAGTGGGAACTACTGCATTGACTTCACCCTCTGAATCTATCTTCTGAGTGTGTGCCCATTTGTATGCATATTATAAAAAGAGAAATAATAGTCCTACTTCATAGGCTTTTTGAAGATTGATAGAATATATGTATATATATATTTCTGGCACACAGTAAGCACTTAATTAATGCTAGCTATTACAAATAACTCGTATTTGAAAACACACATTTGAGACTGATTAGCATTTCCTTATACAATAATTGTTTAACCAATACTTTATTATAGGTACATTGGATAATAAATTTATTTTCATTTTTACATATAATTTTTTAAAATTTTAGTTTAAAGATGTGGGGTAGAATTCTATAACAAACATTTGTTCTGATTATTGTGTTTCCCCTAATTCTCAAGGTCTTTGTCTGCCCTTCCGTGTGCCACAAGAGACTGCCTTCTGTGGAGTGAATCACTCAGGTACCCCTGCCTTCTTGCTGCCAGTTGGGTTTGACCAATGGGAGTTAGGGCAAGAGATGAAAAGTTTTGAGAAGAGAAAGGTTGAGGTGTCTACCTCCCTGTTCTCTCTTTGCACGGCTGTACTTTTATCAATAGTATCTTTTGATTTCTAAAGTTCCTACCGTGTGGTTTTCCTCCTTAAATCTAACTCTCACGGTCTCTGATAATACTGCACCCTTCTTTTGCCTTTTAGATTTGGGGTAATAATGGCTTCCTGCTACTGCTAGTATATAAGTGTGTTGCTATGTCTTGTTGGTTCCCTTGGCCACAACTCTGCCAATAATCCCTTTATTACATTTTTTCAGTTAAAATTTATTGTATGAGCCATCTGTTTCCAGTTGATAACTGGATATAGTCTTATACTTGTCATTTTATATTATTTCATGTCCATTTACTTGTATATTTCATTCCTTGATGAGAAATTACTGAATCAAATAGTAAAAATGCTATAAAGTCTTTGGCACACATAGATAAACAGTAGCCATAGAACTTATACAGCCTTTCAGAGCTTTTAAAATTCACTTAGAGAAATCCCAGTTGCACAGAGATTTGCCTGGGCTGCAACCAAAGCATTGCTGGGTAGGTCAGACCCACCCCTATCCTAGCTGTTCCAAGGGAGGCAATTTTTGGTAAGAACTCTCCCGATGGCCCCTTTTATTTCATTGTTCCTCAGGGTGTAGATGAGTGGGTTGAGCAGGGGGGTTCCCAGTGTGTACACCAGTGAGAGGAACTGATCTTGCTTGGGGTGGTAGCCGGAGTTGGGGCGCAGGTACACGAAGGCGCAGCAGCCATACTGCAGCAGCACCACAGTGAGATGCGAGGAGCAGGTGGAGAAGGCCCGCCTGCGGCCAGCTGCTGAGCGGATCTTGAGCACAGCAGCCGCTATGGAGGCGTAGGAGGCAGAGATGAGGAAGAAAGGCACAGCAATGGCCAGCGTGGCGGCCACTAGCACCGACTGCTCGTGCACGTGGCTGTGGGCACAAACAAGACGCATGACTGGTGGCACATCACAAAAGAAGTGCTCAATACCCCGAGCCCGGCAGAATGGCAAAGAGAAGACGAAGGCCACCAGTTGCAAGGACAGGAACAAGCCGGTGACCACTGACCCCACAGCCAAGCGGACACAAAGAGTCAATGTCATGATGAGAGGGTACCGCAAGGGGTGGCAAATGGCGGCATACCGGTCACAGGCCATGGCAGCCAAGAGGAAGCAATCAGCACTCCCCAGCCCGATGAAGAAAACCATCTGAGTGGCACAGCCCAGGAGAGTGATGGTCTTCTCTGGCTGTAGAGTGTTGGCCAGGATGTGAGGCACCACCACAGCAGTGTAGCATATTTCTACCCCTGAGAGACTGCCCAGGAAATAGTACATGGGCATGTGTAGACGGGCTTCTGTGTGGATGGACACCACAATGAGCAAGTTCCCAGTGATGATCAAGGCATAAACAAGGCTGACCCCAAGGAAGGACAAGATACGCACCTCTGGGCAGGAGGGATAGGCCAGGAACACAAATTCCATCAACACGGAGTGATTTTCCCAGGTCATTGAGCTAACAACACTTATCTGTCCAGAGTTACAAAAATAGAAGGAAGAATCAAACTGATGATACATTAGTTTACACCCTGAGCCATGAATCTAGTCTAATTAGAGCTGAAGTTAGAAACAAGAAGGATCAGTACTAGTTCTTTTTATTTCTCTTCACTTTTACCAAGTTTCTCCACATAAATATCTATACCTCACTCTCTAACTGCCAAGAGTTGGGTCAAATTATATAAGGGACTATTGAAGAAAAGTGGCAGCAGAAGTGGGTGCAACTCAAGAACTATTTTCAGAAGGAGAGGAACGAAAATTAAATTCTTTCTGTAAATTCACAAGAAAGTGGCAAGGAATTATCAGGGCTAGGAGTCATTCAGGTAAGGGAGGGAAACCATTCATTCATTCAATTTATTATTTCATTCATATGTCTCCCGAAGCATTGTGTCAACGATATTGAATGTAGCACTCAGAAACTGGTGATATAATGTAAAATGAAGAAAATGTTTTCTATGGGCAAAGGGCTGAGATAGGTTTGAGTTTGACAGTGTCAGGAATAAACTTCAAAAAATAAAACCCTCCCTACTGTTAGTTTTCTAGCATTATCCAGTCAGAAATGGTATAAGACTCGAAGGAAACAAGGTGTTTCCTGTTTATTCCTGGTTTGTGGAGGTATGGAAAAATATGTGATCAAAAGCTGTTGGAAATGTAAAAACTCTTTCTGTGAGTTTGGGTAAGAATGAGAAAGACTTAGCCAGTCTGTTTTCGTCATATCTCTAAGAAGCTAATGTGAAATCTGAGAGAAGCCATATGGTTTTCACAAAACCTTTTAATAAACATACATAACTTGCAAAGGGTATTCATTCCACTTATTTTCCCGGGCCAACTAATATTCAAGAAGGTAAAAAAGAGGGAATATGTGACCTTCTTTCAACTTGCCGAATTAGTATAGTATCCTGTAGTATAGTATAGTATCCTGCTAATCAATATGAGCTTTGAAGATAAATCTCTATCCAGAAACACCACTTCTGCCAAAAATCATTCACATAAACCCACCTCACTGTGAAATGGGGGCAAATGTGACCAGAGGTGGCTACAAATATTAAGAACACCCAGGGCATGAATGACTCTCTGTTGTTTTTTTGACAGCTAAGATGTGGTATCTATTTCAGCTATGCTCTTTTCCTCATCTAAAGTTCAATAATGCTTTGAATTATTTCTAATGCCACTTTGCATATTCCACATTTATTATAACATGTGAAGGAGTGCAATGTTATCAGTGTGAAATCAGCTGTGAGGTTAAATGATGTGGTTTGAATAATTCCATCTCCTGATTCCATGATGCAAGGTAATGCATATTGTATCTGAGTCACAGTTTCTGTATTTGAAAAATGGGAATGATAATTATACTTAGTTTAAAGGGTTGCTGTGAGTGTGATTGAGATAGTAATAGAAAGCATCACAATGACTAGTTTCTAGTAATAGCAGCCTAATAAAAGATAATAATCTTTATTTGTAAGTTTAAGGGCAGCCATCTCTTTATATTTTTATCTCCCCATATCACCAAGCCTAATGTTGTACAGATTGTAAAATCTCAATAATTACATGTTGAATGAATAAATATATTGTGAAAAACAGGTAGCTTATACATTTTCCCTCGTATTTTGTAATAAAATCACTGTTTAGGAGCCCTTGTGGGAAAAAGTTTCATATCCAACATCTGAGCTGCCCTGTGGAAACAGAATTTTTTATTTTTACTCCGAACCAGGGTCTCACTTTGTTGCCCAGACTGGAGTGCGGTGGCATGACCATGGCTCACTTACATTCTCAACCTTCTGGGCTCAAGTGATCCTCCTGCCTCTGCCTCCTGACTAGCTGGGACTAAAAAGCGTGTACCATCACACCCAGCTAACTTTTCAATATTTTTAGAGACAAGGCCTTGTTATGTTGCCCAGATTGGTCTTGAACTCCTGGCCTCAAGCAGCTGTCCTGCATTTGCCTGCCAAAATGCTAGAATTGCAGATGTGAGTCACTGCATCCAGCCCTGCACTGTAGATAAAACCTATCACAAAAGAACATAGCTTACAACAAACAGATATCTAAAAACTACTCTTTCACCTATATTATGAAATGGTGGACTTTGAAATTCATGCCATAATAATGACTTCTGAGAATCTTAGTCTCTTACTCATATCATCTCTTTTAAAAACTTTTGTCTTTAATTGTCAATAATAATTATATACATTTGTGGGGCACAATGTGATGTTTTGATACATGTATACAGTTTGGAATGATCAAGTCAGGATAATTAGCATATTCATCATGTCAAATATTTATCTCTTAATGTTACTCTCCAGCCATTTGTAATGAAATATTTACACCAGATATCACAGGTCATGAATTCTTAGTGCAGGAAGGAAGCTCAGAAATTGCCTAGTCCAGACCTCTATTAGATATTTGAATCTCCAATACGGTATCGGAATGTCAAGTCACCTTCAGTGCTCAGGGAATCCCATTACCTCTTGGCTTGCTTGCTTCATTGTTACAAGACTTGATTCTCTGAGAGTTATTTTTGTGATCAGCTGACACCTACCTCTGTGCACCTTCTACATAATCCTTCTCTTCTGAACAATGTGGTCATTTCTACAATAAACACTTCACTTACTGAAGAGCTGCTGTCTTGTAGCCCCTTTTCCCTAATTCCTTTTACTATTTTTCACATGACATAGTTTTGACATGTCTCATAATTTAAGATCTGTACATGCTCTTTTTAAGATATCTGTTTTAAAGATGTGTTGCACAGGACAGATCACAAGAATGGTTACATTAAAAAGATCTAGACAATTAAAATAATGGAGTTCATGTTTCCAAGATAGTAAAAATCATCGTATCAACATATCATTAACTTGCTATTCCAAGTTGTTACATAATATGTCACATAGGGCACAGGCATGATAAGGCACTCAGCAGTTTCCGCAGAAATCTCTCCAGATCTCAGTGTATCCAGATCCAACTTGCATCATCCTCTTCACCTTCCTTCTCATCTCTCCGTATAGCCTTGTTGGAAAGAATGCCCTGAGAAACATTATCTCTGTTTGTTCTGGAAATCCAGATAGTCTAGACTAGAACAGCTCTATAGCTGTCTAGTTAGTATTATGTAATAAAGGAGTTTAGTGGATTTGGCATTAAACAAACCTGAGCTAGATTCTCAGTCTGCTATGAATAGCAAAATCCCCTGGGCAGATCGTCTCACATTAATTTCTGTTTCTTCTTGTTTAAAGGATGTGAATAGCAATACTTACATAATGGGGCTGTGATAAAATTAAGTGAGATGAAGTTTTAGCACAGTTGGTCTGACGTATGAAACCTATTTGCCTGCATAATAAGCGTTAATTTTCCTCCCGTTTGTATCTATAATATGTATCTTATAATATCTTTTTTCATAGCAGAAGATTAAATGAGGTGCCATATGAGGAAAATATTTTTTTATTAACCCTTAAACTTTATTCAAAATTATCTTTATTCAGTACCTCAACATTTCTTTGATGGAGCTTGGTGATTACCCTTTTACTCAGAATAACTGGGCTTCAAGGAATTTAGGAGAAACAACGTAAGTAACGGGCTGCATTAGTTCTGAAATCCTGGAGTTCTTATCTGTAAAGCCACTACTCACTTTTCTAACTCAATGACAGCAGGTGCTAGAATGTTGCAAATCTCGAAGGAGGTAGAAAAAGACTTTTTCTTACCTTCAACATGAGAAGGGAGAGGGATATACTGAGCCAGCCTCTTCAGGTTCATAAAAAACAGGACCTAGTGGGTAATGTCTGATAGCTCTGGTGGATAAAGAAAGGAGGGTCATGACCCTACAGAGACTCCCCAATGGGACTGAGCCTTTATGTAACCTTTCTAGCAAAAGTCATGGAAGGAGTAAATTGCTTTGTCATCTAGAATCTTGCTTCATAAGTTCCATCTCCCAGAAGAAGGTAGCTTAGTGATTTCTGAGCTTCTCCCCTGTTAACAGATAATTAGTCCAAACTAAAACTGTCCATCCACTTGGGATTCCCTGTCATGTGGAGGGGCTGGTGTATGCTTGTTAAAGTAAAGATGAGCATTCAACCATCTAGCTGCATTCTCAGGACCCAAAAGAGTTTCCTGAGATAAAAGAAGTTCCCCAAGCAAGATCATGTGAGCTTCCTTTTTCAAATTTATTCCCACCATATCTGTCATTGCTGGGTTCCTCTGTAATCCTAAATTGTTATTGCCCTGGAGAACTGAGCTCATATTTTATATTTTGTTTCTCTGTCATGGGGTCAAGAGTAGTGTTACATTATGGATTGAACATTTTATGGAATGCTGACTTAATAAACATAATTTAGGCCTGGGTGTACTACAGTGTCACTTGCAATAATGTAACTACTTCTTTTAACTTGCTTTATACTTTGTAGTAATTTGCCAGTGTGTGATGTAAGCATGGAATACATAATGTACGTCTGTGCTTGTCCCGTGTAAAGTGCCCATCGTATTGTTTGTCTTGGAAAGTGAATTTCTAGAATAGGGACAGGGATTTGGGCTATGGAAAAGCTTTACAAAGTGCCTAATACAAAATAGTAGGATGAACAAGTTCTGGTGCAAAACGGAGTTTCCAAAAAGTGGTATGAAGGGCCGTTGTTTGGTTTCCTGCATCAGAGTCACTGGCAGCATTTAGGGAAATTGCTGCCCCCAAGGTCTCATACTCAATATCACCCTTCTGGAACTTCTGCAGAGCGCAGAGATATCCATTTGAAATAAACATCCAGTGACTCTATGTGAACCAAAGTTTATATATCAAGCATTGGCAAAGCAAATCCCCTTTTTACATTTCCCACATTAAGACACCAGTGCTTATTTATTTCCTTTTTTACTGATCTTCTTGGATCACTGTTGATAGGTTTCAGCTGTGCTGTTGAACTCACCTCCCCAATGACCCTCCATGAAGCTCCTCTCTGCGAAGTCCTTGTTTTTCTTTTGTGTTTGTCTAAACTAGGGCATGAAAGTTCCTGAGATGATGACATTTACAGAAACTCCCCAAGGAGATTGTCCGCCTTGATAATTGTGAACCCTACTCACATTTTTCAAGTTATTAATTTTCTGTTTTTAAGTTTGATCTTTAAAAATATCAGCTTTCTTGAAGAAAACTATGCCAGTAGCCTTGGACTTCTTTTACCCAAATTCCCTTTGAGATTAATTAAATCCAGTTCATGTAAATCAATAAGAAAAAGCAGCAGTAACAAATTACTCATTTCATAAAGTACCTGGTCCATTATTACAGTATTTCCTAATAGTTACTTTATTAAATGTGGGACATGAGAAAGATGTTTTTGGTTGATTGGGTATTTGAGTTTTCTTCACGTACTCCTCCGAGTGTTTTCCCCTGAGATGCTGAGTGGGGCTGTGGGTATTTGTGAGATTGGGAGCAATGGATCTAATAGCACATTCATGTTCATATGGGTGGCAAAGGCTGAACCAGGCTGAAAACCCAAGGTCAAGGCTACCCTAAAGCTTTATCACTTTCTACTTTGCCTTGGTCTGGTATTTTACATGCAAGTGTATGCATGAATATACGCAATTATTTGTGCTTCTGTAAGTGTGTAACATGAAGGAGATACTGGTGGACAGATAGATGACTTGATGCATGAAAGTTGTAGAGACTACGTGTTGTGATATATTTTATCTCATTTTAATACATACACATATTGTTGTAGGCTGAATTTCACCCCCCTAAAAATAATTTGTGTTGAAATCCTAACCCTCAGTACCTCAGAATGTGACTGTGTCTGGAGACAGGATCTTTAAAGAGGCAATTCAGTTAAAATGAGGTAATAAGAGTGAACCGTAATCTAATATGACAGATATGCTTCTAAAAAGACATTAGGATACAGACATGCACGAAGGGAAAACCATGTAAGACACAGGAAACTAAAACAACTATCTCTATGCCAAAGAGAAAGGCCTCAGAAGAAACCAACCCTGCCAACACCTTGATCTCAGACTTCTAGCCTCCAGAATTGTGAGACAATAAATTTATGTTGTTTGTTTAGGTCTCCCAGTATTTGGTACTTTAATGGCAGCCCTAGCAAATTAATGTACATTTCTGTCAAACAAAAGCTTGCATTACCACCCTCTCACTATGTAGCTTACAGAAGAAAAATGTTTTCATCCCATAGTATACGTCATTAAATATGTTTTTTCCCATGCATACTGCATTGTAGCATTATTACCACCCTAGCCTCTCTGAAAAATGACTTTTGCAATCGTGCTATGCATTTTCCTGATCTGTAATAAATTCTGTAGACACTTGAAGCCAGGAAGTAGCAGGCCAAGATTTTAACTTGCTATACAATGCCATGCTCCACTCCTAGAGGCACCAGATCATAATAAATTATTCAAGAAAGTAAAAGGAACCCTATATATTTTCATAGTCATAAGTCTCCTGTGTTACCTACCTCACACCTCTCCCCAGTTGTATCCTGTTTCATAGCATGAGTTGTAGGACTGTTTACTTATCCCTTCATTTCTCCAAACAAAGATCCACTTTGAAGGAAATTTGCAAACAAGGAAGAGTTAACCTGTATTATTCAAAATGGAGAGTTGGTAAGGAAGAATTATTGGCGTTTCCTTAGAACTGATCAGGATAAAGGATGATCTCATTACATAACCATTCTTAATTCATTTAACTGAAATTTTTTAAAAACTGAAGTCTTACTCTGTTGCCCAGGCTAGAGTGAAGTGGCACAATCACAGTTACCACAGCCTTGACCTGCTGGGCTCAGGGAATCCTTCCACCTTAGTCTTCCTTGTAGCTGGGGCTATAGGTGTGCCACCACACCCTGCTAATTTTTTGATTTATAGTAGAGACGAAGTCTCGCCGTGTTGCCCAGTCTGGTCTTGAACTTTTGAGCTCAGGTAATATTCTTGCCTTGGCCTCCCAAGGTATTGGAAATACAGGTGTGAGCTACCATACCTGGCCCTTTTAACTGAAATATTAAATAAGAAATGACAGCGAGGTACAACAGTGAGGAAAATGCATCAAGCTACCATAGATGAATGGAAAAAAGATTTAAAAATATACATCCTCATCAGCTGCAATTGTGTATTCACCTACCAACTTCCTCATCTTTTTTATTTTACTTAATTTTATTTTTGAGTCGGTGTCTCACTCTGTCTCCCAGGCTGGAGTGCAGGGGCATGCTCATGGCCACTGCAGCCTTGACCTGCTGGGTTCATACTTCCGCCTTAGCCTTCCATGTTGTTGGAACCACAGGCACACACCATCACACCCGGCTAATTTATTGATTTATTGTAGAGATGAGGTCTTGCCAAGTTGCTCAGGTGGTCTCGAACCCCTAGACTCAGGCAATCCTCTCACCTCGGCCTCCCAAAGTGCTGGGATTATAGGCGTGAGCCACTGCATCCAGCCCAACCTCCTCATCTTTATCTTGAGTTGAAATGTTTGTACCTATAGAGTTCCAGACCTGAATCTTGAGTTATTTATTCAATCATTTAGAAAATAGTTTTGAGCACCTTCTATATGTCTGTTCCAGTAGTGCTTAGCAAGGGACAATTTGACCCCCAGGAGAACATTTGGCAATATCTGGAGTTTTTATTATTATAACCAAAAGTTAAGGACTGATGCTATTGTCATCTAGTGGGTAGAGACTAGGATTCTGTGAAACATTCTATAGCATACATAACAGCCCCCCATAAGTAATTATCCAGCCCAAAATATCAGCTGCGCCTAGGTTTGGAAATCTTGGTCTAGCCTTTTGTTACTCATCAATATGCATACAAGTTGAGGAAAAAGAGAGTTGGTCATTGTCCTCATTAAGTTTGTATACTACAAAGGGAGATAGAAGTTACTCAAACAGCTCACAAATATACGTACAATTGTAATGGTTGCAGTGATGAAGGGATAGATAACATTCCAAAAAGAATGTTCCAAAAGGTGCGTTTGACCCCAACATGATTGAAGTCAGGGAAGTCTTTCCTGAGTAATTCGCAATCAAACTGGGATAAAGGATAAGCAGGAGCTGCTTAGATCAAGAGAAAAAGGAAAAGGGCTTCCAAGCAGAATGAACATCACGTGCAAATGTCTGATGGTGGGAGGAAGCATGGTGAGAAGGAGGGACTGAAAGGAAGACAGGGTTACTGGAGAAAAGAGTCGGAAGGAGGCTAGCAGTGACAGGGGTTAAACCTTCTATGAACTTGTTATCCATGGTATGATTCATTTTTGTAATGCATGTTAGATTTTTCTGTCACTAAAAAGCAACTGAGGGCAATGTGGTTAGCTGAGGCTTGATGTAGAGGAAAGAGAATATATACTACCTTGAGATCAGGCTAATGTCATTTCAGCTACTTGCTGCATCTATTCCTGGACGATAGGAATAACATTCATTTTGCAGAGTTTTTATGAGGATTCAATGATATAATGTATCCATGAGATACCAATAATATATCCTTCTTACTGTTGTTGTAAGGATGAAATCACTTACTGTATGCAAAGTGTGTGGAATATAGTAAGTGCAATATAAGATTTAGCTATTACAATGATAATAATTATACTTATTGTAATGTTTGGAACATCGTAAACACTGAATACATTTTGCTTCCTACCCCTCTCTTCCCTCTTTTCTATTTATTGGCACTGAAATTACCTCAGAAGTCTCTGAATGTCTCAGCCCTGCCTGCTGTTGGAATCTGTCCATCCTGCCCACAGACACACCCATGCACAAACACACCCCTAGACTTGTGCGGAATAAATGGACATTTGGTGCATACAATCACATGCAGACATATAATCACTTATATGTTATATATATTTTCATGTATGGTCAACCAACATTTTACTTTTAAATTTTAGAGTTGTGGGGTACAAGTGAGGACTTACTACACAAGTAATTGCATTCAGGTGAAGTTTGGGCTTCTAGATGACCCTGTCTCTCCCTGATAGTGGACCTGATACCCAGTGTGTTGCCACGTACTTCCGTCCCTCCTGCTTCCCTCCCTACCTTAGCTGTGTCTGGCATCTGCCAGTCTCATTGTGCTTGTGTGACCAGTGATCAGGACCCACTTATGGGTGAGAACTTGTGGTATTCAGTTCTTTATTTAAGTGATAGCTCGCTTAGTATGATGGTCTCCATCTGCATCCAGGTTGCTGCAAAAGCCACGATTTTTTTTCTTCTTTATGGCTGTATAATATTTCATATCATGTATATGTATCACATTTTCTTTGTACAGTCCACTTTTGATGGGCATCTGGGTTGGTTTCATATTTTTGCCATTGTGAATAGTGCTTCAGTGAGCATTCGTGTGCAGGTGTCTTTTTGGTAGAGTGATTTATGTTCCTCTGGGTATATTTCCAGATGACGAATTGCTCTATCCTATGGAAACTCAATTTTTAGTTCTTTGAGAAATCACCACACTGCTTATCGTGAAGGTTGAACTAGCTTACATTCCCACCAACCGTATAGGAGCATTCCCTTTTCTCCACAGCAACGCCAGTATCTGTGATTTTTGTTGTTGTTTCTTCAATGATAGCCATCCTTACCAGTGTTAGGTATCACATTGTAGTTTTGATTTGCATTTCTCTGATGATTAGTGAGGCCGAGAATTTTTTTCATACATTTTCTACCCAACATTTTTTCAAAGGAATTAAGATAATTTGCTAAGGCCTATGGGAAATATCTCTGCTCAAGTAAAACTAAACAAAGAAAGATGCCATGGAAGAGATAAAACATCTGGTATGTAAAAACTGAAGCCAACAGGAAGCAATCAGGACCACCCATTCCAATGAAGAAAATCATCTGGGTGGCATAGCCCAGGAGGGTGACATAGGGCGTTGACCAGGATATGAGGCACCACCAGAGTAGTGGAGCATATTTCTATCCCTGAGAGGCTGCCCAGGAAATAGTACATGGACGTGTGTAGACGGGCTTCTGTGTGAATGGACACCATAAAGAGGAAGTTTTCAGTAATGATCAGTGCATACACAGGGCTGATCCCAAGGAAGGACAAGATATGCAGCCTTAGCAGGAGGGATAGGTCAGAAACACAAATTCCATCAACACTGAGTGATTTTTTAGGTACTGGAGCTAACAGTTTTTCTCTGTGGAGAGTTACAAGGTCAGAGGAAGAATCAGAATGACACTACCTTCGTTTGTACTCTGAGCCATGAATCTAATCTGATCAGCGCTGGTGTTAGAAACTGAAAGGATCATGGCTAGTTTCCGTTTTTCTTGCCTTTTTACCAAGCTTTCCCACATAACTATATTCAACTCAATTTTTAACTGATATTATTTGAGTTAAATTTTACGAAAGATTTTTGAGGAAGAGAGGCAGAGTCAAATGGATCTGATTTAAAGCTATTTTCATAGAAGTTAAATGAAAATTAAAATTTTTTAAAGTTAATTTACAAGAAAATGTCAAAAAATTTTGAGGTGCAGATGTCACAAAGGTGAGGACAGAAAGCTATTCATTCATTAATTCATTATATTTACACTCAGTGCCTCATGCAGTGTTGAGTCTGAGACAGATAGAGATAGACGTAACATCAAAAATCTTGTGATATGGTAAAAAAAAAGTAATATTATTATCATGCAAGGCAGATGTAGTCAAAGTACAAATATAAATAAGACCATTGAAATTTAGAGAAGAAATGTGTTTCCAATTTGGGGAGTCAATCTAGATTTCGTGGAGGAGAAGGCATGAGATAGTAAAAGACTATGAAAAATGATATTGGAAAACAATTAAAAGGTGGAAAGCAAAAAGACATAAGGGTCATGAAAAATTCTTATTCAGTCTGAATGAGAGTAAGGCGCTAACAAGGAAAGAGAGAAGAGGAAGCTGCAACGAGGTCATAGAAGGTGGAAGACCAGGTGTAAAATGGCAGATTACTTTTTCGGCAAGAGTGGCAGTGGTGTCAAGACATCGCCAGTTGTACTTAAGATCAGTGCCGCTGCACAGCAAGGGAGCAATCAACAGAGTGAAAAGGCAACCTGTTGAATGGGAGAGCATAATTGTAAATCATGCATCTAAAAATGGGTTAGTATTCAAAATATGTAAAAACTCCTACAACTCAAAAACAACAACAAAAAAGCCAGACAATCCAACTGAAAAATGCACAGGCTGGATGTGGTGGTTCATGCCTATAATCCCAGCACTTTGGGAGGCCGTGAGAAGATTGCCTGAGCTCACGGGTTCGAGACTAGCATGGGCAACTTGGCGAGACCTCATCTCTACAATAAATCAAAAATTAGCCAGGAGTGGTGGCGTGTGCCTGTAGTTCTAGCTACTTGGAAGGTTGAGGCAGAAGGATCACCTGAGTCCAGCAGGTCGAGGCTGCGGTGGCTGTGAGTGTGCCACTGCACTCCAGCCTGAGTGACAGAGTTAGACTCTGTGCACAAAAGAAAAGAAAAGGAAAAAAAAGTACAGAGTGCACAAAAGAAAAGAAAAGGAAAAAAAAGTACAAAGAGTTTAAATAAACATTTTCCCAAAGAAGACATAAAATGGCCAAGAAGCATATGAAAAGTTCAAATATCACTAATCATCAGAAATATGCAAACCAAATCTACCATGAGATATTATCCCATGCCCATTGGGATGACCACTGTAGAAAAATAAAAGAAAAAAATAACTCTTGGCTATGAGCTGGAGCATTGGAAACCCTAAGTGCACTTTTGGTGGGAATGTAAAATGGTGCATTTGTTATGGAAACCAGTATGGAGTTTCCTCAGAAATGAACAACAGAATTAATTTAAAATATAATTGAAATAGAATGATTCAGCAATTCCACTTCTGGGTATTTATCCAAAAGAATTGAAAGAAGAATCCCCAAGAGTTATTTGCATACACATGTCCATTGCTGCATCATTCACAATAACTAAAAGGTTGAATTAAAACTAAGTGTCCATCAACAGATGAATGAATAGGGAAAATGTGGAGGATACATACAGTAGAATATTATTCAGCATTAAAAAGAAGAAAATCCTGCCATACATTATCACATGAATGAATCTTGAGGACATTCTGCTAAGTGAAATAAACCAGTCACAGAAAGGCAAATCTTGCATTGCCACTTATATAAATATTGCAATTCCACTTATATGAAGTATCTAAAGTTGTCAAACTCCTAGAAACTGAAAGTAGAATGGTGGTTGCCGGGGGTGAAAGGGAGGGCAGGAAGAAAGGAGAGTTCAGTGGGTATGAGTTTCAGTTTTTCAAGATGAAAAAGTTCTGAACGTGTGTTGAACAGCAGTGTGCATTTGGCTAATAACACTGTGCTCTACACTTCAGAATGGTTAAGATGGTACATATATGTTATATGTTTTGTCAAAAATAGGGAAGATGCAGCATTGTATGTCCAGTAGTGTTTCTTCCCTATAAAAAACATGTACATGATGGAGTATTATGCAGCCATAAAGCAGAACAAAATCATGGCCTTTGCAGCAACTTGGAGGCAGTTGGAGACAATCATACTAAGTGAACTATCACAGTATCAAAGAACTGAATATTGCATGTTCTCACTCTTAAGTGGGCTCCTGTCACTAGTCACATTAGCATAAGAGTGGTATTGGAAGTTGCTGGAAACTGCTAGGGGAGGGAGGGTGGAGGGCAGGTGACAACACAAAGGTTACCCAGTCCATTACTGGGGGGGGGGATGAGGGCCACCTAGAAGCGTAAACTTCACCTGTGTACAGCCTACTTATGTAGTAAACCTTCACTTGTACCCCACAACTCTATAATAAATAAATACAAATTTTAAAAAGTGGAAGAGGGAGGCAGAAGCACAATTAGAGTCTGAGAAGGAGATGTGGTGATAAAGGCAAAGATGGAAAGATGGAGTGATTATATATAAAAACAACTACATGACTCTGAAGCTCTAAGAAGAGGTCACAAGCCAAGGAGTACAGACAGCCTCCAGAGAATGGGAAAGGCAAGGACGCAGATTTTCCTTTAGAGCCTCTACAAGGGAACACTTTCATTTTAACCCAATGAGACTATTTAGGACCCCTGATCTCAAGAACTGTAAGATTATAAATTTGTTTTGTTTAAGCATCAAGTACGTAGTAATTTGCTACAGAAGCAATAGAAAATGAATGCACCTAGTTTTTTGTTACTTGCAGCTTAATACAGCCCTAAATAATATTTTTAAACTAAAAAAAGGGTTTATATATTTGATACAGAGAAAGCTTATGCAAATCAATAAAAAGCACACAATCCAATAAAGTGATTGTCAAATCACACATGTAAAAAAAAGAAGGACAAATATAAGGACTTTGCAGCAACTTGGATGGATTTGGAGTCGACCATACTCAGTGATTTATCACAGAAACAAGGAACAGAGTTCCATGTGTTCTTACTCATAAAAGGACCTTGAACAATTATAATGCTGTAAGAAGGCGATAGGCAGTAGTTGGAAACTGTCAGGGGAATGGGGGGTGGGATTGGCAGTTGAGGGAAACTGCTGGGGGAGGGAGGGGCATACCTGCATAATCAATGTTTATATACCTAACCCTGAAATGTACCCTACATCTTTATAATAAAAATTTTAAAACAGATTGACAGGTGAAGAAATAAAGGTGCTAAGAGACAGAATGGAAATAGGTTTTTTAAAATTAAAAATATGTAAATTATTTTTAGATATCAAGAAAAAAATTATTGTTATAATCATTGTTATAATATTACATGAAGAAGTAAGTGAGAATTTATATTGTATGTTTCCAACTAAGTTGGAAAAAATTAGTACTGATAAAAAGACTGCAAAGAAAGATTTTAGATGGTAAGATTTGGGATGCTTTCTTCATCTTTCTATTACTTCCTTGTACAGGTCATATCCAAATGGACAATCCCTTTATTTTATTCAGGTCTCTTTAATAGAAAAAAGAAAATAAACTTTGCCTTAAAAAAATACTGAACCAATTGAAAGAAAATGCTAATATGCAACATTATGTAAATTATATACATTATAGATAAGTAGCAGGACTTAGAGACAAAAGTATAAGTGTTAAGAAATAAAGCGGAATTGGGTCAAGATGGTGGCAACACAGGCGGAACTGTGAGATTCTCCGAATGTGAGTTCCCCAAAAAGTCTCTTGCCCTCCTTCCCCTACCCCACTGCCCACAGCTGGACGCATTGGTCCGAGGCTCAGGGACCCCCGGTCCGACGCAGGGCCGGCTAGTGCGTCCTGGGCGGCTCCCTCGTGGGTGGGAAGGTCCGGGTCTCAGCTCCATCCCTGACTGCATTGATCCCAGACTGAGCCTCCGGTCACCCTAGGAGGCTCTGGGCACCTACCCCTCGGAGGCACTGATTCCATTTCTGACTGAAGTACACTGGGAGCGGCGCGGGGCCACCTCCGCCGCTCACCGCCTGCCCTTGGGAGCTTTGGGGCTCTGAAATCTGGAGCTCTGGAGACCCGAGTGGAGCGCCCAGCTAGGCAGCTGATCCCCAGGAGGCTC
>CAUYQG010006441.1:0-20576 GCA_963574415.1 Tarsius wallacei
AACCTTAGGGAAATGACTGGTGGGAAGGAAGCCCTGGGAATTTGTAGGGTGGAGAGCACCTGTGATTAGGTCTCTGTTGCCCTGAAGCAGCTTGGTTTGGGGCTGCCCTGCCTTTAATTTTTTGTTATAAAAATTTCCAAATACAAAACTAGAGAATGCAACAAATTTTTATCTTCATGCTCGTCTTCAACAACTATTAACATTTTTCCATACTTGCTTGACTTATCTCCCCACTCTTTTTTTTTTTCTTGGAGTATTTCAAAGCAATTCTGAGATAGCATGTAATTTCACCCCTAAATACATGATTAAGCATCTACAAAAAATACAGATGCTTTCCTCCATAATAACACCATCACCCTTAACAAATGTAATAATTCTATATCAATATCTGATTCTCAGTCCATATTCAAATGTCTTTTTATAGTTGGTCAATTTGAACTAGAATCCAGAATCTTAATTGTCCCTGTATTTACTTTTTGGATAATATAAAATTGTTTTATGATATCTGGCTGATACTAATGCTAATACTCCAAGAAGGCAAAGTCTTGTTCAGAAAAATCCATAGGAGATAACTCTATGGAAAAGACTGGTCTCTTAAGTCTCTCTCTCATAAAATAGAACCCAGATATGGAAATCCACTTAAAACAAATGTATGGCTTAATGAATTATGATAGGACAAACACCTTGTAGTCACCACTAAGTGTAAAGCCCCATTCCAATTACAATACTCTTCCTCCTCCCAAAGTAATCATTATCCATTATCCTGACATTTAGTCATCTTTTCCTTGCATTTCTGTGGTTGTCTTACCCATACATACTTCCCCTAATGACTATGGTTTAGTCTTGTCTATTTATTTATTTGTTTATTTATTTATTTGGAGTCTCACTCTGTTGCCCAGGCTGGAGTGCAGTGGTGCAATCGTGGCTTACTGCAACCTCAAGCTCCTGAGCTCAAGGAACCCTCCTGCCTCAGCCTCCCAAGTAGCTGGGACTGCAGGCATGCACCACCATGCTTAGCTAATTTTTGTAGAGACAGAGTCTCATTATGTCACCTAGGCTGGTCTCAAACTCCTGGTCTCAAGCTATCCTCCTGCCATAGCCTTTCAAAGTGCTGGGGTTATAGGCATGAGCCACCAAATTGAGCCCACATTTTAGTTTGGAATAATTGTAGATTTATAAGAGAGTTGCAAGGATAGTACAGAGTGTTCCCTATTTCTTCACCTAGCTTCCCCTTATTGGTATAATTCTATTAACTAGACTCCAAATTTTATTTGGATTCCAACAGTTTTCCACTAATGTCCATTTTCTGTTCCAGGATCCCATTGGGATCCTATATCACATTTTTTTTTTTAGTTGGGGTTTCACTCTGTTGCTCAGGCTGGAGTGCAGTGGCATGGTCACGGCTCACAGCAGCCTCAACCTCCTAGGTTCAAGTGATTCTCCCACCTCAGCCTCCGGAGTAGCTAGGACTTCAGGTGTGCACCACCAAACCCAGCTAATTTTTGGATTTTTGGTAGAAATGAGGTCTTGCTATGGTTGCCCAGGCTGGTCTCAAACTCCTGGGCTCAAGCAGTCTTCCCACCTTGATCTCCCAAAGTGCTGGGATTACAGGCATGAGCCACAGTACCTGACCCCACTGGCCCCTCACTGCATTTAATCATCCTGTCTCCTCCAATCTGTGACAGTTTCTCAGTCTTTCTTTGTCTTTCATGGCACTTTTGAAGAGTTTGTCTCTTTTAATCTATAGATTTCTCCATCCCTTTCCTTTCCTTATGATTTAGCTGTTGAAGAACCCATAGCATTTGATCTGTAGACTTTCTCATACAGTGTGCTTCAGCATGCTCCTCTGTGTTTCCCACAGATTGGCAGCTGGATTTAGACTGTATTAGATTCAAGTTTAATCCCATTGGCAATATCTTAAGTTGCTTTTTTTTTTTTTGAGTTGGAGTCTCACTCTCGCCCAGACTGGAGTGCAGTGGCCGCTCCCGGCCACCGCAGCCTCAACCTGCTGGGCTCAGGCGATCCTCCCTCCTCAGCCTTCCAAGTAGATGGAACTACAGGCGTGCGCTACCATGCCCGGCTAATTTTTGATTTATTGTAGAGATGAGGTCTCGCCAAGTTGCCCAGGCGGGTCTCGAACCCACGGGTTCAGGCAATCCACTCACCTCAGCCTCCCCAAGCGAGGGATTACAGGCTGAGCCACCGAGCCCGGCTAAGTTGCGTTTAATATAGAACAATCTTCCTTCTTTTTTATTTTTATTTATTTATTTGTTTATTTTTGAGTTGGAGCCTCACTCTGTCGCCCAGGCTACTGTGCAGTGGCATGCTCTCAGCCACTGTAGCCTCGACCTGCTGGGCTCTGGCGGTCTTTCTGCCTCAGCTTTCCAAGTAGCTGGAACTACAGGTACGTGCTACCACACCCAGCTTATTTTCTGATTTATTGATTTACTGTAGAGACGAGATCTCACCAAGTTGCCCAGGCTGGTCTTGAATCCCCGAGCTCAGGCAATCCTCTCACCTTGGCCTCCCAAAGTGCTGGGAATACAGGCTGAGCCACCGTGCCCAGTCACAATCTCCCTCCTTACCTTCCTCTTTCCCCGAGGCCATTGACTTACTGAAGACTCTTTGGAGTAAGCCAGTCTTTCAAGCCTCAGCACCTGCATCCACAAGCAAGGGTGGGTTGTGGTGCCCTTATAGATGAGTCCCAAATATAGGCCAAAGTGGGAGGGGGGAAACAAAGTCCTTATTCCTCTCTCTGACTCCTGTCTCTTACTCAGTTGCAAGTTTATGCCCATTAAAGCAAATTGAATTGTGTGTGTATATATATATATATATATTTTTTTTTTCACTTTTTCCACCTGAAGATTACAAGTTTTTAAAGGGGGTTGGAAATATATGTTATTTGTCAATATATCTCCTCCTAATGCCTAGAAAGTCTTGGACCCTCAGTGTTGAGTAAACGGTCAGTAGATTAGTGTCTTTGAGGTCTGCGATCGAATGGTTTCTTACAGTGCGATTACTGGAGTGCTATGGAGGCGTATGTCCTGGGGACTTGAGTGGGGAACTAGGGGCTGTACAGAAACAGAAGACCAAGAACACATTACAAAGGGAAGAAGAAAGAATGAGGAAAGAAAGGCTGGTGCTGACCTTTGAGACAGTTTGGCGAAAGAGAAAGTTCTGTCTGCTTTGCCTCCCATACCCCTGGAGGGCCCTCCTACTCCATGTCTCCCAGCTGAAACCAGCCTGGCCCTAGAGCAAATGTTAGTGCTCAGGTCTTGCAGCACCATTGCCCTGCTGATGTGTTGACATCCCTGTGGTTGAGGGTGGGGACTTGCCCCTGACAATACAGGGAAGATTATCACTCTGTCTTTCCAGAATAGAATGTCCTGGGCTTACATCAACTTCCTTTCCACACTCTCTCGTCCTTGTAAATTGTCTTCTCCAGGAAGCAAACTTCCTGGGTTAACTTTTAATAATGTGTGAATTTTCAGTTTTGCTCCTCTATTTCCACCTGCCTCACCTGAATAAAAGGAGGTTAGTTGTTGAGAAGACATTCAAGCTACAGATAATTGATTTGTATATATATTTTTCTTTTTAGCACCAGATCTCAACCGTTGTCTTAGTATTTTAATATTTATAAAATGCCATGGACCTCCACATGATAATAGTTGTATTTTTAATGCTTTTAATTTTTAATTTTTGAGTCAGGGTCTCACTCTGTCACCCAGGTTGGAGTGCAATGGCATGAACACGACTCATAGCAGCCTCAATCTCCTGAGCTCAGGTGATCTTTCCACCTCAGCCTCCCAAGTAGCTGGGACTACAGGCAGGCACCACCACACCAACTTTTTAAAAAAAATTCTTTGTAGAGATGAAGTCTCACTATGTTGCCTAGGCTGGTCTCAAATGCCTGGGCTCAAGCAATCCTCCCGCCTTGGCCTCCTAAAGTGCTGGGATTACGGGTGTGAGCCACCATGCCTGGCCCAATCGTTGTATTTCTATCAATTGATTGAGAAATGTATAACAAACTAAAGCCACTATGTGTGTACATTATGGCAGCATTTACTTGCATTTGAAAGAAAAACAAACAAACGTGCTGCAAGCATACTATTTATTCACTTTAGACAACACTTAAGCAAGGTAGGAATTTCTGGAATCCTTGTAATAATTGAGCTACTCCTCCACTCCCTGGAGGTTTGCTGCCTGCAGGTTGGAAACAGTGGCTTTTCTTTTTTCAAAATAGGAATTTATATATTGTTTTTCTTGATTAGGAAAATAATCCACGTAAATCATAAAATTTTCAGAGTATTCAGGAAAGTATAAAGGAAACAAAAGTCACTCATAATCTCACCATCCAGAAATAACCACTGTTAGCTGTTAGCATCCTGGTATCTATCTTTCTTGATTTTTTTTTTCTATGCAAATATAAGTGTAAAGAGTTAAGAGTTTGGGCTCTTGAGTTCAACTTAGCTATCTGGGTCTTTATTTCAACTCCACCAAGAAAGTGAACTATAGCAAATGACAACCTCTAAGTGCTTCAGTTTCCTCATACATAAAATGTAATTATAATACCCACATCACAGGGTTGTCATGAAGTTAAAACAATTCATGTAAAGCACTTTTCTTGGTACCTTGCTCATATATATGATCATATTGAAAGCTCAATAAATGTTAATTATATATAATTTATTAACTAAAATGGCATCCCTATGTATGATATTTTCTGTTTTGTAATCGCTTTTTCACCCAATGGACATTTTTATATCATGGACATTTTTCATGACGATTTTCTTCTGTGTCCTCATATGTACATTTTATTGTATGGATATGCTGCAATTCATTTAACCAAACTCCTGTTATGGAGGAAACAATAATTTTTAGACATATCTCTTCCACATTCTGGTCAGATCTTTAGGTCTTTTTATGGTTTATAAAAGGTCGGCCGGGCTCGGTGGCTCAGCCTGTATGTAATCCCGTGCTTTGGGAAGCCGAGGTTAGTGAATTGCCTGAGCCCGCGGGTTCGAGACCCGCCCGGGCAACTTGGCGAGCCCTCATCTCCACAATAAATCAAAAAGTAGCCGGGCATGGTAGCACGCGCCTGTAGTTCCAGCTATTTGGAAGGCTGAGGCGGAAGGATCGCTGGAGCCCAGCAGGTTGAGGCTGCGGTGGCCGGGAGTGTGCCACTGCACTCCAGTCTGGGCGACAGAGTGAGACTCCAACTCAAAAAAAATAAAAAAATAAAAAAATAAAAAAAAAATAAAAGGTCACTGATCAGCAACCCTCCTTTACCAGCAGCCCTCTCAGTGGCACTGCTGTATTCTCTACCTCAGCAGTTTTTAGGAGATAATGGTGCAGAAAGTGGGATGCATTGTCAAGCCTCTATCAATCTAGATAGGGTCCAGAGACTAGGTAGTCAGGTCAGCGAAGTCAGTCTCTCAGTTAGCCAAGGAGATAATTGGGTGTGAAGAAAGGATTTTGCCCTCATATCCAAACAGCTCAGGAAACATGTACTGTGGTTTGAATGTGTTCCCCAAAGTTCATGTGTTGGAAACTTAATCTCCAATGCAGCAGTGTTGAGGGTTGAAACCTTTAAAGGGTGATTAGGTCATGATGGTCCTGCCCTCATGAATAGATTAATGCCGTTATCACAAGAGTTGGCTAGTTATTGTGGAAGTGGCTCTGTTAATCACAAGAGTTTGTTATAAAAGTGAGTTTGGTGCTTTCTTGTTCTCACTCTTGCTCTCTCTCACCCTTCTGCCTTCTGCCATGGGATGACATAGTAAGAAGTCCCTCACCAGATGTGGGACCCTAGACTTTGGACTTCTCGGCCTCCAGCATAATAAGAAATAAATTTCTTTTCTTTGCAAAGTACCCAGTTTGTGATATTCTGTTATAGAAACACAAAATGGACTAAGATGGCAGGTTTCACGAAGGCCCTCCAAATACTACTAGACCTGGCAGGACTGCTGTTTAGATTCACCTCAATTTAAGCTGAGAGAATGAATGTTCAAATGCAAGTCAAGTCCAAGGCTGAGGTGAAGTCTGGAAAAATGGGACTGGTAAAGCTATGGGTAACTGAGGTAAGCCTGTACCCAGGGTAAACTAGGCTAAGGAATCTGTTTTCATCAGTGTGTTGGTTTCTCTGCTTTTGCCTTGTTTTATTTTCTTTTAGAGAAAAAAATTCAATCGTCTTGCCAGAACGAATGGTGAGTGTTTTGCAATTTCCTAGGCAAGAATATCTGTGGATACCCTGGGATTTTGTGGAGAACTGGTTGTTAGTATGTATGCTGATCCTTTCCTCTTGTTTTTGCTTTTGTTTTTAACATGACCTCATGGAATTGTAGTGATCATAATCCTTGGTTGATGACATAAACTCATCATTGTCTTATGGATGCCCTTCTTTTATATCTATCTTTATTGATCCACATTTTTCCAGTAGGAGTTTCCTTCTTGAGCAATACACATGTGAAGTACTGTCTTACCCCTGGATCACAGTTTGGTAACTAGTTGTCTGGCATTGGCCTTCATTTTCTTCTCTGAAATCTGGAGGCATCTTTTTGACACTACAGCTTTGGAATTAAAATTTTTCTTTCCCTTATCTTCAGTCCCTGACCCATAACAATTCATCAGAGCAGCATCAAACTCTCAAGTGTTTTCTGTCACAATAGGATGTGGGCAGCAACTAGCCTAAAGTAGGTCACAGAGGATGGACATGTGTCAACATTCTCCTAAGCCAATGTCTGGTCAAATGGGGATCTAGATATCAAGAAGTTCTAAAATCTGGAAGGTCAACAAGTAGGGAGGGAGGTCAAAGCAAGAATAAACCAAGAGACAAGGCCATTCTTTTTTTTTTTTTGAGTTGGAGTCTCACTCTGCCACCCAGGTTGGAGTGCAGTGGCATGCTCCCGGCCACCCCAGCGTCAACCTGCTGGTCTTCGGTGATCCTTCTGCCTCGGCCTTCCAAGTAGCTGGAACTATGGGCACTTGCTACTACACCCGGCTAATTTTTGTGTTTTTTTTTTAGAGATGAGGTCTAGCCAGGTTGCCCGGGCCGGTCTTGAATCCGCGGGCTCAGGCAATCCACTCGCCTTGGCCTCCCAAAGTGCTGAGATTACAGGTTGGGCCACTGAGCCTGGCCGACTAGGCCATTCTTAAAGTTGACCAAGCCAATGGAAACGACTCAGGTCTAGTTCTAGGTCAAAGATTAAGAGCTATCAAAAGGGCAAGAGATCTTGATCTCTGTCTGGGTGATTAGAACAATCAGAGAGGAGTCTTGCCATTTTCCCACCTGCTTTGGCATGCTGGGCCAGCTTGTTATGCAGTGTCACTGGCCAACCCCAGCTCATCCTTGAGTTACCCTGCCAGCCTCTGGCTATCTACCTATTCCTTTTAAACTTGTTTTGTGTGCTAAACAATTGGATGAATTCATGCTGTATGGTGTGTGTGTGTATGGAAATAGCCAAACTAATGGTGACAGGGATTGAGGATTTGTTTAGAGCAGTGTGATAGTAGCAGGAGTGAAAAGCATAGTTTGAAAAGAACCTGTCATTTCACAGAATGTGGCCAGGCAAATGCTAATGGAAAGCTGCTTCAGTTTTTCCAGTGTGATAGAACTATGGGGGACTCAAAACCAATTAGTCTGAAGAGCAATGATTTATGGCTGCGGACTCTCTGTGGCCTATACACCCTCAAAGGACTGCTTCTCATTCATAAGTCCAGGAATGGTATCTTGTATAGTATGTCCTTGATACAGTAGTTTACCTCATTGGTCTCTTGATGTTTCTGAAAGATCTTAGTTTCCCATTCTTTTCACCTTTGGTACCAGAGAGACTACAGGAGTCATAAAGAATCATAAAAATTCTCATTATCTTCTGCGAGTAGCTAGCCAGTGTGGCTTGACTTTTCCAAGGTCCCACCTTTATCTTGTAAGATATGATACACTTGCCAAAGTTATTGTAGCTGCTGAGGGGTGGGTGCAGAAGGCCATCCTTCACTACAGGGTACTAGGGAATTACATCAGCTTTTATTGTCCTCAACTTGCTCTAAAAACTAAACTTGGTATGTGGTTTATTCAGCCTATGGGAATGAGAACATCTGTCAAGCCCCGATGCCATGACCTATTTACATGCAGGAGGTAAGGAAATCTAGGAATCAAGACCTATAAGCTGAGCTAGAAGTTGCAAACTCAAATGTCTCTAGGGACCAGAGGTACTAGAAATGAGGGAACTGGGCTGAGAGTTATAGTGGGCAATGGTGGGGAATGTGGTGACCCAGAGTGAGCATGTTCCTTCTGAAGAACTTCAAATTTAGTTTTTCCAATTTTTTTATTGTAAACAATTTCAAACACGTGGTAAAGTTGAAAGAATACTATAATGAACACTTGTATATCCTCTACCTTTAAATTCAACAACTGTTATAATTGTGCATACTTGTTTTGCCTCTCTGTGCATTTATATGTATGTGCACATGTATGTATATTTGTATGTTATTGTGTTTTTCTAAATCATTTCAAATTTAAAAACAACCATAACTGTGCTTTCTAAATAAAACAAAACTGCAAACAGATTTGGTCCAAGGGTTGCTAATTTGTGACCACTGGGGAAGGGCTGATATGAAGGGCACAGACCAAGTGTGGGATGCCAGAAAGAAGTTCTGGTAGTGCAGTCAACATCACAGAGATCTGACATGAAACAAAGGGTGAACCAGCAGAAACGGTCCTGGCCTTCCAGCTCCTTCCCAGCCTTTTTGCTTCCTAAAACAGTATATAATCCTTTTCAGATACACTAGGGCTTTTTTTCCCTTTCTTTTTTATGTTTTTATGAAATACATCATGCATATAGAAGAGTTGAAAAAATAATAATGTGAACACATGTGTCTACTACCCAGCTTAAGAAATAACTACCAGTAGCTTCCACGGCCCCTGTGTGCCTCTGCTTGTTCTCATTTCCCCGTGCCTTCTCCTACCACCAGTAACTGATGTTTTGTCTATAATTCCCTTGCTTTTATTTGTAGTTTCATCACGTTTATATGTACGTCTTCCTAAACAACAAGACATTTAGGCGTGTCTGTTTTGACATAGAAACATCACATACACACACACACACACACACACACACACACACACACACACACACTATGACTTGATTGCTTTCACTCAGCACTAAGATTTTGAGATTCATCTTTATTGACATATGTAGCCCTGTTTTTTATATTCTATTGTATGAGTATGGCTATACCACAATCTGTTCATCTGTGCTCTTGATGGATATTTGTGTTGTTTCCAGCTTGTTTTTTGCTATTATGTACCATGCTTCTAGAACATTTTTATATATATCTCCTGGTGTTCATATGCAAAAGTTTCTCTAAGATCTATACCTAAGAGTGGCACTTTTGGGTCATAGGGTCTGTGCGTATCCAGTTTTACTAGGAGAAGCTAGATTGTGTTTTCCAAAGTGATTATATCAATATATGCCTCACCAGAGTGTGAGCATTTACATTGCTCCACAGTCTCTCTAAAACTTGGCTTTAACTAACTTTTAAATTTTTGCCAATCATTTTAGTGTGAAATACTACCTTATTGTAGTTTTAATGTGCATTTCCTTAATTACTAACGAGGTTGGGTATCAGCTCATATGTTTATGGGCCATATTTCTTCTGGAAAATACATGTTTATGTCTAATATTAATTTTTTGTTGATTGTTTTTCTCTTGTTGATTGATTTATAGGATTGACATACTCCATACATTAATAATCTTTTGTCAGTTAGGTGTTGCGACTGTCAATATACCTACGTGCAGTAAGGTATAGAGGACATGACCTCCAGAGCCTGGATTCAAATCTTAGCTCCACCCTTTACAAACTGTGAGATCTCACACAATTTAATTTATCTGTGCCTTCATTTCCTTAAGCTCTTTGAGCTTCATTGTTCTCATCTGTGTAGTACCTAACTCATAGAGTTATTGTGATAATTATTTGAGTTAATATGCATAAAGTACTTAGAATGGTATCTGCTCCATAGTAATCAATACATACTTTTCAATAAAATGCTTCTCAAGAGTGAGGATTTTTAAAAGATTCATATAGTAACTTTAATTTTGTTATGATGTTTTCTCTCTTAAATTCCTAATGAAGTAATGATAAAAATAAAATATAAAAAAGTAAAAAATAAAATAGCACAGAGAGGTCGTAATGAAAAGGAACAGTTCTCTAACTCTGTCTTCATGTCCTAAAGGAAAATAATTTAAACTCATTTTGGTTTTAGTTCTGGTGATAATCTCCCTAAATCTAAATAATATACTTTGATTTGTTCACTGGTATATCTGAAGGGCCATTGACAGTGCCTAGCACATAGTAGGTGCTCAATAATATTTGTCAAACTCTTCTTCTAGTTTGTAGATTTTCTTTTCTCTTTCTTTAGAGATTATTTTAAAGTTCTTAATTTTAATGTGGTTAGATTGGTCAATTTTTCCCCTTAATGTTTGTACTTTTTGCATATTGTTTAACAAATCCTTCCCCCTCTCTGAGGTTATGGGGATATTTTCCTATATTTTCTTCCAAAATTTTAAGTTTGTTTCTCTTAAAATTTATTCATGACTTTAGGGAAAAGAAAGGACTACAGCAATAGCAGGTTTAGAGAGTTATAAAAATTGTAAACTTCTCCACAAATGTTGACCTGAGTGAATCTCAGTCTGTAAATGGGGCTGAGTTAAGCCTTTTGGCCCCTTTCAAGCTCCTTCCCCCATGTTTTCAGTCTTAGGGCTGAGTTTTCCATCCTAGCCCTCTTCTCACCATTGCTGCCTCATGTTTTCTCTAACTAAGATTCCTTGAAGAAAAGTACTAGTAGAATGAATTAAGTGAAATATATTTTATATGTTGTTCATTCATTCAACAAATATTTATTGTGTGCTATGTTTTGTGCAATGTTCTAAGTGTTGGGGCTACAGAAGTTAACTAGACAAAGTCCCAGTCCTCATGATGCTGACATTCTAGGGAGGAAAGACGGCAACGAACAAATAAGTGTATGATATGATATGATATGATAGAAGAGAATATAATGCCAAGTGATGTTACATTCTGCAAAGCAAAATAAGTCAGAATAAGGGAGATGGGAAATGGGCTGCAATTTTAGATAGGTTGGCCAGGGAAGGCATGTGGTTATCAAGAGCCATTATAGACAGAGAGAGCAGCAGGTACAAAGGCCTTGAAGCAGGAGCATGCTTAACTTGTTCAAGGAGCAGCAAATGGGCCAGTGAGGCTGAAATGTGTTAAGAAACAAGTAGATAAAACAGTACAAAATGGGGTCAGAGACGTAGTGGTAGGGGTAGCCATGGCAAGTCTTTGAGGAAATAAGTTGTCTTGGATCATTGATGACTGCCTGTTGAGTAGGAGCAAGTCCTAGGACTGGGTTTCTGTTCTGGTCTTCTGATTTCTGGTTTCTCTTCGCTCCCCTACCCATTTAATCTTTTGAAATTTGCCTTTGCACTTGTCACTTTCGGGGACTACTGCTTATAAGATAAGTGCCAAATCTCACAGCTTCTGAAACCTTTACCATGTTGTTCCTCTACCTGGAATACTCACCTCTTCTTTGCCCAAGGTCACATGACCAACCCCGTCAAGAAAAGAAGCCAATTGTCTTGACTCTCAGTTGTAACAATAAGAGCATGTTCGAACTAGAATGATTTGTGTTCGTTACAATGTAGGTTCAGTGCATGTGACAAGAGTTTCAAAATAAAATGTGGCTTAAATAAGTTAAAGATTTATTTCTTTCTCCCTCTCAGGCATCATAAGATATCTGCGCTACTATGGCAGTTCTGCTCAGTGAAGTTATCAGAAGCTTGGGTCCCTCCATCTCTAGGGTGTTGCCCTTATTTGCATGATCCAAACTGGTTCATCACGATGTCTCCCCTCTTTGGTACTTGCCTTTTAAAATTTTATTTTCTACAAGGCAGCTAGAAGAAGGCTTCTAAACCATAGGCCAGATTTTGCCATTTCTCTGCTCAAAACCCCTTCAACGATGAGGATGATTTATAGACACTGATGTGAAGTGATTTCCAGAATATATGTAAGTGGAAAAAGCCAGATACAGAATAGCATGTATAGTAAATAATACCTTTTGGGTTAGATGAGTGGGATATAAATATATATACATATATACAAATTTACACATATAAATGCTTCCAGTTGCAAAAAGAACTCTAGAAGGAAAAAATCCAAATTAACAAAAATGATTACATATAGGGAGAGGAAAGAAGCAAGTTAGAAAGGGTGCAGCTGGAAGTGAGGCAACTCTGAATATACTGTATTATGTCAGCTAATAAGTGTGAAGAGAAAGATAGAAATAGGAAAACATTATTGTACAACCTCTGATGAAATAATAGTGTCAGGCAATGATCATCATTGGCTGCTAAAACCATGAGGTGAAAGGTTGATGTGGAATGTCACAATGAAAGGATCCAACTGTTTCCACCTGCACTTATGATCAATCTTAGAATCACTAAAAGTGGGACAACTCTATGTGAAGGACCTACCTATACTTTCCTATAAAGTACTCTTGCTTCCAAAGTGGAACCTGAATCTAAACAAGCCTTGGGCTCTTTCAGTTTATAGGCAATAGAATGAATAAAGCAGCAAGTTAAAAGATACCATAAGGAAGCAAACAGATGAATCCAAAATATGGGACTTTTTACAGGACAATGATCTAATTTCTTCAAGAAATCAGTGGTATGAAAAAAGTGAGGGACAGGAGATGAAGGACTACTCTGGATTAAAATAATTTCAAAGACATCACAAACCAACTGGAAACAAAAAAACATTTTGAAGACAATGAGAGAAATTTGACTGTGGGCTGAATATTAGATGACACCAAAGAATTGCTGCTAATTTTGTTAGGAGTGATAATGGTTCTATTTTTTGTAAGAAAATAGTCATAGGTTTCAGATGTGACATACATAAGGGTGAAATTTGCTTTAAAATACTTCAGAAAAAATTAAAATAGATGAAGCAATTTGCAATGTCTTACTAATTATTGCATCTAGGTAATGAGTTTATGGAGGTTCATTCTTTCTACTTTTGTGTATGTTTAGAAATTTTCATAATACAAATTTTTTCTGAGTCGAGTTTCACTGTGTAGCCCAGGCTGGAGTGCAGTGGCACAATCACGGCTCACTGCAACCTCAATGTCCTGGGCTCAGGTGACCCTCCCTCCTCAGCCTGCTAAGTAGCTGGGATTTTAGGCATATGCCACCACATCTGGTAAATTATTTTTGATTTTTTTGTAGAGACAAGATCTCACTATGTTGTCCAGGTTGGATCTTATAATTTAAATTTTTTTTTGAGTTAGGGTCTCACTCTGTCACTTGGGCTGGAGTGCAGTGGCACAATCACGGTTCACTGCAGCCTCAACCTTCTGGGCTCAGGTGAACCTTCTGCCTCAGCCTCCTGAGTAGCTGCAACTATAGGCACGCACCACCATGCCCGGTTAATTTTTTTGTAGAGACGAGTTTTCACTATGCTGCCCAGGCTGGTCTTGAACTCCTGGGCTCAGGCAATCCTCCTGCCTCTGCCTCTCAAAATGCTAGGATTACAGGCATGAGCCACCATGCCCAGCTGGATCTCATAATAAAAAATTTAGGCCGGGCACAGTGGCTCAAAACTGTAATCCCAGCACTTTGGGAGGTTAAGGTGAGGGTATTGACTGAGCCCACAGGTTCGAGAACAACCTGGGCAACTTGATGAGACCTCATCTCTACAATAAATAAATAAATAAATAAATAAATAAATAAATAAATAAATAAGTAAGCTGGGTGTGGTAGCACGCACCTATAGTTCCGGCTACTTGGAAGGCTGAGGCGGAAGGATTGCCTGAGTCCAGCAGGTCCACACTGGAGTGGTTGTGAGCGTGCTACTGCACTCCAGCCTGGGTGATGGAGTGAGACTCCAACTCAAAAAAAAAAAAAAAAATTAAACCCCTCCAACAATTCTCACTTAGAAAAAATATCCAAAGTCATCACCTTGGCCTGTTAGGTCCACTTGATCTAATTCCTGTGTACCACTCTCACCTTATTCTTCATTCTCCCCCCGTTCATTTCACTCTAACAGGGTACCAGGCCATCTTGCTTTTCCCTATAAATGCCAAGTAGATGCCCCCTCAGAGTTTTCATCCTTGCTGGCTCCCCTAGTTGAACTGTTCTTCCTCCACGGTAGCATGATTGACTGCCTCACTTCATTCAGATCTCTGTTCAAATAAAATTTCCAGGAAAGGTCTCACTCACCACCTTAGGTGAAATAAGACTTCCCATCGCCTGCTGATCACTTATTAGCTTGATTTTTCTTCATGGCACTTACCACTACCTCATGGTGTTGTTTGCTTGTTTATTTGATTGTCTGCCTCCCCCAACCAGAATGCAAATTTTATGATCGCAGAGTCTTTGTTTTATTCACTGCTGGGATCCTAGTATCTGAAACAGTGCCTGCCACCTAGTAGGAACTCCATAAACATTTGTTAAAATAACAAAAGAATAGTGTAGGGATAGCTTGAAAGCACTGAGTGATGTGTCAGGTTGACACATTTGTTGAACTGCTAATCCTCTAGGAACACCATGTGCTATAATGACCTGTATATGTCATATGGTGTGAGAGATCTTGGAGATTAAAAGTGAGGTATCTCCTAGACTCTGCTTGTCTTCAGGGAGGACTTGTTTGCACAGATGCTTTTGGGTTGTGTTACCTGGCTCACCTCCAAGCTGTTGGGTTTGTAAAGGGGGTGGAGTCCTCCTCCAGTTATCAGCATGACTGCTCTGTTTTCTGACTCACAAGTTCCCTGTCCTAGGCCATCCCTAAGCTCTGTTTTCTTCCAGTTACCTGGGGAAACGAGGAAAACAGGTTATTGAGAAAAAGCTCCACCAGGTCTTGAAAGCCAGAGTTTAGGCCCTAAATAGTTCTTAGTTCGTCCTCAAATGTTATGCTTTGAGACTGGGGTGATTTATGTCTTGGAGGCCTGAAAAGAGTGGGTTCCCTGTAATAGTCTTGGACCTGGGGACAGCGGTGAATCTGAAGGTCTCTCTTCTCCCCCCACCAAGGAATCCTCCCCCTATCTATTTTCCCTCTAATCTCTCTCCATTGTCCCTCTTGACACTTCCTTTTTTGCAGCCAGAAGTGAGCTTGGGCCTGTGGCACCTAAAGGAAGCCATTTGAGGGATGCCTGGGCAGAGATTCCATTCAATTCTTTTCAGCTCAACAAATTCTAAGGGACCTTAACCACAGATTTTGCAGCACACTAGGATAATAGTGTTGTGCCATTAGGTTGGGCTCTTGCTTCAGTTTGGAAACACCAGGGCCAAGGAAAAAATTTTGTAGGCCCTGAGGAGGGACCCATCATTTTCTCCTGAGGGAAGAGACCACAAAGGAACTACAAGCAGAGAGACTCTAAACACTCAGCCCATTTTCTGAGGGTCCCTACAGTTTTTTCTACTATTTTTATGGCTTGATGATTTAAATGAAACTCTTTAATCTAATTAGAATATATTTAGCTATACGTCTAGCTTGAGATGACATTATAGCTTTCCCCCCAAATAATAGCTTATTTCCTCTGTAACACCATTTATTGAACAATCCACCCCTTCCTTGTTTATTTGTGAGGCTTCCTTTATCCTGTGTATTAAATATATTGTCTTGTATTTATCTATCTGACTGAGCTCTCTTATCAATTCTAACAATTTCTTGAGTTTTTAAAAGTAAGCAACCATATTGTTTGCAAATACTTATAGCTTACTGATTCCTGGACCAAGTTCAAGCATTAGGCTGTCATAAGGTAAATTCATATTCATATACTACTGGTACAATATAATAATAAAATGTAATTTGTTTCTGAACACTCATCTCAGACTGCGAAAATATCAAAATTGATAATAAAAAATAAATGAGAAGCAAATCTAAATGTGTTATTTTAAAAACCCTTATTAACCATATAAAACCAAATACTCAGTAGAAATGCTACATTAGAAATGCTTCTTTTGGGTTTTTTTTTTTCAGAGACTGGACTATCTCCAATGTCTTAAAATACACATCTATTGTGAACATTTGAAAAAACCACTGAATTGCACACTTTAAAAAATTAATAATATGGTATGTAAATTATATCCCAACTTTAAAGAAAGAAATACAAGTCCTTGATGTTTTGAATGAAGAGGTCATATTTTTCTGATAATAATCCTCGAGTAAACATAGGCATTCTTTATTACCTTCAGGACCTTCTGGGTGTATTTTAAAATAGGGTCATCTCTGAAAAGTTTTTGTTGTCAATGGGATATGTAATGACACATGATAAATATTTGGAGCAGGGTAATTTCTATGGCAACTCTAACAGTGATCCCTTGATCTCCTATTTCAATCAAATTTTATGGCTGTGTTCTTTTGAGAATCTAACAATTCAACCACCTTGACTTTATAGTCAGGCCTTGATTTACATGTATCAGCATTGTGGATGTTAGACACTTGTTTTCCTTCCTCTTCAGTGATTTCAGCTGACTTTGCTAGGAACTTCAATGCTTCTGTGCCGGGACCTGCAGTTACCCCCTCCACAATGCTGGGACTGGTTGCCTCAACCAGTTCTCATCCTGTAGTTGTTAAACCAGTATACTTTGTTTAGAATGAAATATCTTCCTTTGATATCTCACTCTGCTTATTTTTATGTGTTCTTAAGATAGACCGTGTTTTTGCCAAAATTGTTGTTTTGTTCATTATGTGTTCATGGAGTCAAAATTCAAAATATTGTGTTTCAATTTTAAGTCTCAGCACTTTTTGGTTTTTTATTGATTTGATATTTCTTTTCTCATATATTGGGGACAGTGAAAACATTTTTAATTTTGAAGAAAGCTGACCTCCCCCAATGTGAAGAGAGTTGTAAAGGGGATCAGATCTCATCACTTTCAATTCAAAGCTTTTCCGTGGTTTCCCATCTAACTCAGAATAGCATCCAAAGTACTTGTCATGACATACAAGACCTTATGTAATTTGATCCCTGCCTACCTCTTCCATTCTTGCTTTCTTATTATTCTTGCCTTTGTTCACCCAGACCTAGCTTGTTATCATTTGATGCTGCAGCACTGTAAACAGGAGTTTGGGTATTACTGTGGGGATTTTATTTATGATAAAAAGGGGTCACCTCTAAACATAATTCTGTTGCCTTTTTTCCCATATTTATTTCTCTCATTTCTATTTCACCTGTTATTGGTTTGGCTAGAAATTTGAAACTAGTAGCAAATTATTGTATTGATAAGGGAATTCTTGGTTTGTTTCTGATTTTAATGGAAATGTCTACAGGCTTTCATCACTGAGTATGAGGTTGGCTATTGCCCCGAGATAGATACCATTTGTGATGTTGTGGAAGTATCCATTATTTTGGGGTTTTAAAAAGTATTTAATTAGGAAAGAACATTTTATCTTATCTTATGCTTTTAAAGCATATATTAAGATGATTGTACAGTTTTTCCTTGTTGACTGATTGTTGCATCATAGGAATAGATTTCCTAATAACCATATTTTCATTCCTAGGATAAACCCTTCTTAGTGGTAGAAAATTCTATTAAGGGAATTCTGAATTCAATTTACTCATACTTTATTTAAGAGGTTTGCATATTCGTATATAAGTGATATTAGTCTATTTTGTGTCCTTTTTTGGCATGTATGCTGTGTCTCTGTTTTGGATCAGGTACTACTACTATCAATGAAAACACTCGAAAGAGATGAGACACCTTGGTGGCCTTCTCTGGGATAGGTACAGTGGTTTCATTTGCTCTGGTTTGCACTTTGTACATAATAAAAAATGTATTTATCACTCACATCTTATACAAAAAATTAATTCAAAATAGAATGTTGGATTAAATGCACAACATAAAACTAGAAAAAATTTAGAAAAAAAAACCAGAAGAAAATCTTGTGAAGAGTTTGTAGACATGACACCAAAAGCAAGATTTATTAGTAGGCTGAATAATGTTCCTTCCCCAAAGATGGCCACACTCTAGTCCCCAGAACTTGTGAATTTGCACTTTACCTGGCTAAAGGGCCTTTGCAAATGTGATTAAGATAAGGATCTTGAGATGGGGAGATTATCCTAGATAACCTGTTTAGGTCCAATGTAATCACAAAGATCCATATGAGAGAGGCAGGAAGGTCAGTGTCAGAGAAGGAAAAGTGATAACAGAAGCAGAGGTCAGACTGATGTCTTCGCTGGAAGTGGGCCATGAGCTAAGGAATGTGGACAGCCTCAGAAGAAAGAAAAGGCAGGGAAATGTATTCTTTTCTAGAGTCTCTAGAAGGAATAAACTTTGCCAACACTTGGATTTTTAGCCCAATGAGAGCTTTTTTCAGGCTTCTGACCTCCAGAGCTGTAAGATAATACATTAGTTGTTTTAAGCTACTGAGTTTGTAGTAATTTGTTACAGCTGCAATAGAAAACTCATACAATTCATAAAATAAAAACTCGATAAATTGGACTTCATCAAAACTAAAAAAAAAATTCCTTTGCAAAATGTCCAGTTAAGAGTTTGAAAAGACAAGCCACAGACCAGGAGAAGAGATCTGCAAACTATCTATTAACAAAGGACTAGTATCTAGGATACATACAGAAGTCTCAAAACTCAACAGTGAAAAAACTGATCAATTAGAAAATAGGCAAAGGACATAAAGAGACATTTCATTGAAAAAGATGTACAGAAAGCAAATAAATACATGGAGAGATGTCCATTATTATTATTCATTAGGAGATGCAGATCAAAACTACAAAGAGGCATCATTACACATGTATCAGAAAAACTAAAATAAAAAACAGTGACAAATAAAATTTTAAAAATTAAGAAAAAAAAAAAACAAACAAACAGTGACAATGCCAAATACTGCCTAAGATGCAGGGAAACTGGATTTCTCATACATTGCTGATGGCAATGCAAAGTGGTACGGCCGCTCTGGAAAATAGTTTGACAGTTTCTTGTAAAACGAAACATGCAATTACCATGCAGTCCAGCAGGTGTGCTCCTAGGCATTTATCCCAGAGAAATGAAAACTTATGTTCACATAAAAACTTATAGATACTTTTATTGAATTTACTTGTAATAGTCAAAAACTGGAAACAATTCAGATGTTTTCCAATGTTAAACTCTGTTACATCCAGATCAAGGAATACTACTCAGCCAATAAAAAGGAATGAACTATTGATACCTGATGACTTAGATCTTAAGGATATGCTTAGTAAAAAAAGGTCAGTCTCAAAAGATTGCATACTGTATTATTTCATTTGTATAACTTCCTTGAAATGACAAAGCTGTAAAGATGAAGAGCAGATAAGTGACTACCAGGGACAGGGACAATGATGGAGGTGTGTGGTTATACAATAGTAATATGACAAAGTTCCTCTGTGGCGATAAAACAGTTCTATATCATGGTGGTCATGGGAGCTACATGAATCTATATATGGGATCAAATTGCTTAGGCACACACATGTGCACACTCACAAACACACAAATGTGAGTGTAAACATAGTGAAAATTGAATAAGGCCTCTAGTCTAATTAACAGTATCGTACCAGTATCAATTTCTTGTTTCAATATTGTGCTGTAGTTATGTAAGATGTCACTATTGTGGAAAGCTGGATAAAGGGTTCAAGGGACTCTACTTTTGCAACTACCTATAAATATGCAATCGCTTAAAAATAAAAAAGCATTAACATTTTTTATTGTGATTTTTTAACTTTAAAATAGCTCACACTATTTCCCTTAAACTAAAAGACTAATTTTTCTAAAACATTACTCTTTCATTGAGATAGAATTCACATACCATAAGTTCACCATTTGATGTGTACAATTTAGCATTTTTTAGCATATTTGCAAGGTTGTGCAACCAACATCAATATCTAATTTCAGAACATTTTCACTACTCCAGAAAGAAACCTCATACCCATTAGCAGTCATTCTCCTTTCCCCTCTTTCCCGTGGTCTCTGGTAACCACTAATTTACTTTCCTCCCTCTCTTTCTCTCTGTACCTTTATATTTATCTATTTTGGACATTTCCTAGAAATGGAATCATATGATATATGACCTTTTGCATCTGATTTCTTTCATTTACTATGTTTTCAAGTTTCATCCATTTTATAACATGTATTAGTACTGCATTCCTTTTTATTGCCAAATAATATTCCATCGTATGAGTAGATCACATTTGGTTTATCCATTCATCAACTGATGGACATTTGAGTTGTTTCTATCTTTTTTGCTATTATGAACAATTCTTCTATGGTCATCTGTGTACAAGTTTTCTGTGTGTGATCATATATTTTAAATTTGGGGGTACAGATCTAAGAGTGGAATTGCTGAGTCATATGGTAACTTTATGCTTAACTTTTGGAGGAACTGTCAAACTGTCTTTCTTTTTTTATGTTTATTTTCTTATTGTTTTTAAAAATTTCTTTATTTATTACAAAGATGTGGGGTACAATTCAGGGTTAGGTATATAAACATTGATCATGCAGGTACCCTTGTTGGTGAGGTGTGCCCCTCCCTCCCCTAGCAGTTTCCCTCAACTGCCA
>CAUYQG010006450.1:0-26810 GCA_963574415.1 Tarsius wallacei
CCGGCTAATTTTTTGATTTATTGTAGAGATGAGGTCTCGCTTGCCCAGGCGGGTCTCGAACCCGCGGGCTCAGGCAATCCACTCACCTCAGCCTCCCAAAGGCGCGGGATTACAGGCTGAGCCACCGAGCCCGGCTTCAGACCCTTTTTTCAAACACCGTGAAGTGTGGCTTACTCCTTCGAGTCCATGTTTGCAGCTTTAGCATCTATGTGTCACAAAGTGCGAGGACCCTCAGTTTCAGCTCTCTCCTAAATAAGTAAACATTCCCATTCCTAAAAAACTATTTAGGAAGAAAAAAATCCTTTGCCACCACGTTTAATGTTTTTCCAAGGCCTGTTAGAGGTACACTTACCTAATGTGTTATTCTCCACGGAGTTTCAGATACTGACTCTTCTCCTGAAAGAGAAAATCCTATTTTCTAAGTGTCTTTCTTAAACCCTAAGTAGGCGATATTAACTTCTACCTTTAAATCGAAACTGCAAACCAGTGTCCCCTGAGTCAGAAACATGTTTGGGCTGCACAGCCTCACCCCCCACTTTTTTTAAAGCTAAATTTCATTGCGAAGTTTAACGTGAGGAAATTTTGCATAAAGTTTTGCATTTCTTGGTTCTCTTGTAAAACCAGACGCTACCACACAGGCTGAAATCCTGCTTGAAAACAGTCTGCTGAAACTTTGAGGCACTTCCTCGTGCAAACACTGCCTTTCCAAGGTGGCCTCTGGACCCACCCAGCCCACTTCATGCCAGCCCTATCTAGGTGTGTGTGTGTGACCTCTGATCTAAACAACAAGAAAGTGATGTCTAGGTATTGTCCAAAATGGAGCTAACTGTTAGTGCCCATGACACTTACCTTGTCTGGTGCTAATTTCTCCTGCATTTCTTGTACCCTCTGAGCAATTTGGAATTGGCTTAGTGCTTTCCTTCAAGGGAACGCGTGATCCTTTCTAAAGCAAAATGGTCTTTATTTCTCCCAGTGCCAAAGTCCACAGAAATGCTTAATGTAGAGGGGCCTTATTCAAACAACAGTCATCTCACTTTCCTAAGGAGGAATTCAAATTCAAATGCAGTTGAGTGACTTCCCCCCCACCAAAGAGAGAAGTTTATTTTTGAATTCGGAAATCCGGGAGACAAGCCAATATAGATAGCAAGGCCAGCTCAGCTCCTCAGAATGACAGTATGTATAAGCATAAGCATTGAGGTTTGCTATTGATTAACATCGAACTACATGACTTACAAAGCATTCTATAGGATTCTAGGTACAATTGCATTTTGTCAATTATAACATTCATTTTTTGCATATTCTTGATACCGGTTACCGAGAACCTGTAATTTTCGTTTATGGGTAACTCTAAGCAGAGGAGTTAGTGGAGCTTACTAACTGGATATAACGAATTATTCATTGTGATACATCATTAACCAGTGGGTACAACAAAATGAAGGAGTGTCCTGGTTATGGCTGTAAGAGTGGCTTCTTGACCCCACAAAAAGTCAGGCGTCCTGTCCTTTCCTCCTGGCATCGAACATGGCTGAGACCAGATGGAAGATGGGTTAAGACGGAGTCTCAAAGTGCTTGGCCTGGGGTGAAATCCTTGTCAGTCCCTTCTGAATCAGTTCCTTTCCTTCTTTGGAGAATTCCTCTCCAAATTCTTCATTGGTCTTCTAGACTCACCCCAGCGGTTACATGGCAGCACAACTCAGGAAAGCACAGGGTTGTGCGTGTTCAGTGGCTGCCATCGGGTCATTCACAGGCTGAAGAGTGCCTGCCTCTGGGTCTCCCTTTCCAAGCACCTCGGAATCTCATCACTGTGATACAAACTTGGCTGCTCACTTCTTAGAGAGGTCACAGGGAAGCCAAATAAATGCACATTTGTAGTTTTCATTGGAGTTGGGGGGTGTTGGGTGTCAAGAGGTGGGTAGGACCTGACCTAGCTGATCTAAGACCAGGTCTGTCTTCAGGAAGACCCATCCTTAGCCCAGCCCTCTTCTGCTGCCTCTGGCTCGTGACTGGGCTCCCAGATCTCTTGGAGTCTCTCCTTGGAAAAGAAAGATGGACAACCAGGACACTGATGGTCACCAGGGCCTGGACATACCGCTCTCCACATGGAAAATGTACCTTTAAAAGATGGCATGAGATGGACAAGGGGGTTCTTAACCCTAAGGAATTGCTCTCTGGGTCAGTACTTTCCAAACTGCTCCATATTTAACAGCTTGAGTGACACTAGATAAGACGGCAGGGCTTCCAGAGTATCTCTAGGGGCTTCCTGAAAAAGTTGTTTATTTCTTAATATGACATGATTATGATGAGAAAAGCACAGGTCAGGCATGGTGACTCACACCTGTAATCCCGGCACTTTGGGAGGCCGAGGGAGAGGATCACTTGAGGCCAGTAGTTCAAGTCTAGCCTGGGTGACATAGCAAGACCCCCATCTCTACCCCCTCAAAAAAAAGGGGGGGGGAAGAATATAGAAAGACACAACACAGTGGTGAAAACTGTCAGATACTAAATTCGTTTACAATTTCCAAGTACAATCCTAAAATTTTAAATGAGTGACTTTAGTTTGTGTGACTGAGTATAACTTTTAAATATCTGGTTCTATTCTTGAAATGGCTGCATCAAATCTTTCTAAATAATCCTTTCAAATTCTTGATAGCATTGATGAATAGGGAGGAAAGATTTTTGAAAATCATTTTTACAAGCATTCAGAAATGCACAATGGGTGAAACAGTATCCTTTTCTTTCCTTGACAAATTAAATGTTGAAATTCCTTGTGTTAGTCTGAGTGGATCTCTAATCACATGGAACTTTTTTGTATCAAACCTTTCAAAATAATGATGAAGCCCTAATTTGACACAAATACCTCAAAGTTTGAATCGCGCAGTGGAGGAGCTGAAATCTCGCCTTCTCTAGAGACTCACAGGCGTACAAGAACAAACATTTTCAGCCAAAAATAAAAAAGGGAGAAAGTCAGACTTGTTTTCAAAGTGTTTGCTCTACACACACCAGCCCTGTCTCTCACACCCATGTTCTGAGACCCTGAAATTCACCTTTTTGTTGTTAACTCCCTCTGGGCTGGCCCATTTATGCTAACTTCAGAACACCTAGGATTTCCTTCACCAGGACTTGGTACCTGGGTTATTTTCTGGCTCTGAAGTCTTCCGCAGGGCGACCTGCAGACACTACAGCCAGCCAGGTAGGGCACCTGGCGCTGACACGCTGGGACTCACTCAAAAGAAGAGCAGTGGTTTTGATTTTGCGTAATGAGGCATGATCTACCCAGAGCATTTTGCGTAATGTAAGAACAATAAATCAGTGTGGCCTTGTCATCGATTCTCAGGACTGCCGCTCATTAGGTAAACAAATTGCATGTCATTGTTCTTTAAAAGTTTGCAGGAAACCAGGAGGCAGGGATTCTGTTATGGTGCTTTTTAAACAATAAACACTTAGTAATTGTTTAAAACTATCGGTCTGAGTGGGCTGGAATTCATTTGTATTTTCCTCTTTGTCTGGTGCTGAGAGAAGACACAAAAAGCCACCTCCGTGGAGTGGCTGCATGCCGGGAACTGATAAATGTATCACATGCCTGCACAACTTTATCTGAGAAACAGATTTTGATAGCTCGCTCGGATTTAGGTCAGTGGATAATTCCTCACAAACAGCAAATCTTAATGCTATTGACAAAGGAAGGGACACAAATAACTGGCAAATTCCATAAATCCCCGGCTTATAAGTAGCTCTTTTTTTATAGATTTATCATAAGTGTCCTTGAAAGCTATCTGAGGGGGAAAAAATGTGCACGTTCGCCACATTCTGAGAGTATAGTTTTCAGAGTTGCTGATAACTGAGCGTTCCATAAAAGTGCCATTCAACGAAATGGTGCCTTGGGAGGCAAGCATTGTATCTCTGGGTAATGATACAGAGCGAACCCTCACGTGGAAAAATGGTCCATATGAGTTACATCAGGATTATTTTCCTGAGTGGGCAAATCCTTGAAAATGTTCTCTAGGGCTTGGGGAGGGCAGAATAGAAAATCTATGTTGGGAGAAGAATGTGGCTGTCGTGTGCTAGTATTGCAAGACCTGCTCTATCTTCTGGAGAAAGCCTGTGCATGCACGTGGCTGTGCATCCGGGGTGTGGGATAAGAGACTGAACTCCCGCTAGACAAGCCTAAAGCTTGGTCCATGTAGCTCCTACACCCCCAAACCACTCTTGATTTCAAACTCACTCTCAGCTCGCTGTGTGGAAGGATCATTCGAGACCATGTCCCAGAATGTGGAGACCCCAAACAAAGCAACCCTATTTTCTCTTTATTCTAGAACCTGTTTGTACCCTTCGAGACAAAAGCTCCACCAGGGTGGGTGAGACCCTGCTTTCAAACACGGTCCTGGCAACTCACATGGGAGCTGGGACCTGGGAGGCGTCAGAAAATGCTGGTCAATCACAGGGCACAAATCATGCTGCCCTTGGTCTTACCCTACTATCCTCTGGACTGTGGTGTTTGATCTTCCTGGGACCTGTCTAAGATGACCTATTTTGTGTCTCAACTTCAGGCAGAATTAAGTTTTGTGTGCACGTGGTTTGTGTTTTCAGTTTCTTATCAGAGTTAGCAAGAGGCTCAGAAATATGTCTCTACTGAATCACAAATAAATATATATTATCATTTAATCACAGCGACGTGGCTCAAATTTCAGTTGTTCAAGTATGATGTTCATGATTTTTGGTGGTTCCGTGTCTTTATTTCTGCTGTAAACTTAATGTTCTTCTCTAAATAGACTCAACTTTTTATTGAATAAATATATTTCTGGCTGGATGTGGTGGCTCATGCCCATAATCCCAACACTTTGGGAGGCTGAGGTGGGAGGAAAACTTGAGGCCAGTAGTTTGAGATCAGCCTGGGAAGCACAATGAGCTAATTATTATTATTATTACTATTATATATGTGTATTTCTAAAGATACTTTACATTGCTCTCATTACAGTGAGATAGCTATAAAAATAAATACAGAACATTTTCATTCCATCTTCTTACCAGAAGAAAGCCTATTGCTCTTTGTGAAAAAGAAAAAAATAAGAGGAGACTGGGCAGTGTTTAGACGATAGTGAGGTCATGTGGGCACCAGACTGCCCTCATTCCCATAAAGGAATCAGAACCATGACTGGAGAAGCAGAAGGCCTGCTACTTGCCCTATGACCCGATACTAGTTTAATGCAATATCCGTGTACTAACTAAAACCATGCCTACTCCCATCATCTGGGAGATGCAGAATCTGGGCCTTCCGCTATAGGAACGCCATTCAGTGGAGCAGACTGTCAGTTTGGTCCTGCTTCCTGTCGGTTTGGAGGACCCGTGGTTTTGAGAGGAAGAGTACCCCACCGGGTGGAGAGGCAGTGGGATCAGAGATGAAATGTCTCCCAATTCCTTTTCACTCGCATGCCCATAAGTCCTCTGGAATAACCCTCAGCTCCCTGTGTTTTTAGGGGAATTCTGGTCATTTAAAGTCCATTCTCTTTGCAACACAACTGCAGAGCTCTTATCAGAGAGAACGTGTCTTCTTTACTGCGGTAAGTACAGAATGTGTCTATATTGGGGGTGCTTTGCACATTTCTATAGGCAGCAAAATGAAAACACGCTGACTTCTGAATTAGAAGTTGGATGCAAATACCCTTAAAGGCGCGATTGGGTCTCAGCAGTAAAGAAATACCCAATTTGGTGAGAACCTCACGGGACTGCATTGATGAAAATTGTAGAATTTCAGGTTAGGGACTTAATTAATTGTGTTTCCAGTGAATTCATCCAAAGAAGCCTGTAGGTGAAACTCTGTTATTACAGTCAAGACTTACCGACGGCCTGGTGCCCTGGCTTGCTAGAGGAGTAATTCTCAGATTTGATGTGCATACAAATTATGGAGTGATCTGGTTAAAATGCAAGCTCCCACAGAGCAGGTCTGAGGTTGGTCTGAAATCCTGAATTTCCAGCAACCCCTCAGAGGATGTGGTCCCTGCTAGTCCTGAGACCATACTCTATACAGCTAAATGCTATGGGGTTTTGAGTGTGATTGTCTTCCACGTAGCATCACGTCTGAGATGTTTTAGTACCTGGTGTCCAACCACCTCCATTTTGCAGAAGAAAAACTCTTCTGGGGTCTCTTTCCATAGGCAAGATCTGAAATGTTTAGTCAGAATGTTACATGAAGGTGTTTTGTGCCTGCTTGTAGCTTTGCTGTTACAGAACTGAGAATAACAATTTTCTTAAAAGCCCATTGAAGGGAGCTCTCCAATCTTCCAAGAGCAGGTTGTCCTAGTGTGTATTTCTTTTCCCCCCTGACAATATCATTCCAACCAGAAAAGTATTGCCAGGTCTTTTTCTTTAAGAGAGTTTGACAAACATTACTTAAAAACTACTGCTTTGGGGAAAATGCACTCCAAAAAAACCATATATTTATATGTATATCTTTGGCATTATGAAACATGAACGTTATTGTTTTACTCTGTTCTTAACAATAAAGCCTTTGAGGCACCTGTCACAGGGGCCACTATAGATGGCAAGAATATCCCTGCCTATCAGAAAGAAAAGCCCACGGCTGCCATTGCAAGACATGCAGTAACAACCACTTTTTAACAGTACGCATTAAACTTTGTCGTGACTGTAATTATCTGTGATGAATTCCAAAGGGATGCTAATATTTTGACATGCACCAAATTTGAGGATGAGCACTAATTTGAAAGTACCTTAGCCTTTTGTTAATGGAGCTCTTTCGCACCCCAGTTGCATGGGGAAAACAAAAAGTGTATGTTTTTCTGATGTCAATTTAACTGCAAGTTGCATAAGACACCCATGTGCTCGACGCACACACTCTCACATGCACACAGACAAGATGGGATTTTGGCTGTGAAGGATGCAACACACTCCTGAGGATCAAAGGGAAACCCTCGGCATCGGCAATTGCGTTTCACTGTGTCACTTGATGGCGATCTCTCTAGATGGGATCTTGATGGCATCCGTGTATGGTGCATCACCACACATTTGTTTTCAAGGGAAATATGTGCTAAGACTATATTACATACGAATGCCATCCTACGTAATGATACAGTTGTTTCCCGAATAAATTGTCGAAGTGCTTTAATTTGCCGGAAGTCATCTTTGACTCCTGAGTCTGAGAATTTAAACTCAAGTGTTACCCTGTGTTCTATGGGGTTTCTATGGAAACCAGCCCAGACGTGTGGGGCTGGGCTGCCGGTCTCAAGACAGCCACTTAGCTTTGCTTAGAGGAGTCTTCTCTTGACAACATGCACCTCCCTGGCAGAGACATGGATGATAAACAATCGCTAGAAGAAAAATGAGAGAAGCACAAAGGGAGAGCTTGGACAACCTTATCTGCATACAAGACACCAGAACCGAGGACAGAATCAAGACTTCACAAGTTGCAACTCTGGAAAGCCAGAGCTTATCGGGTTCCTAGGAGACCTTTCTTCCTCAGCCCTAGGCTTTCCTGAGTGGCTCACAGGGTGTTCCCATTCTGTTTTGACTTTCAGTGTCACTCGGTCATCAGATGGTGCTCCCTGAGTTCATGTTGCTGCCTTTCCTTTTGGGAATCTCCAGTCATATCCCCACCCATCATTCAGTGACTCCAACATTTTTGCTAACAAGACACTGGGTTCTGCATGCAGCATGAAAACTTAGATCTAACCTCTGCCCCAAAGGTGCCCTGTATAACTCTGACCAAATAATGAGTTGCAGAGGACCAGTATACCAGTAGGTTGAGAGGGAATGGGGCAGAAGCTGAACAGAGTTGCAGAGGACCAGTATACCAGTAGGCTGAGAGGGAATGGGGCAGAAGCTGAACAGAACAGTGGTGACTGGGGATCTTTGTTAAACACAAAGGTCTCCATGCGCTCTGTGTGTACCTTTTCTCCTTTTGCAGTCATCCTATCCTGACACCCCATCTCCCAATTCAGTCTCTCACTGCCAAGACCTTCATGAACATGTCTTGCATCTAATAAATGAATTCATTCATTCATTCAGCAGCTTTTTAAAAATTGAGTATCTACTATGTACCAAGCACTGTTTTAGGCCAGAGCACTGAGACAGAGTCCAAGGCTGGCAAAACTCGTGCTCTTGTGGAACTGACAATCTAACAGGGAAGGAAGAATGGAAGGAAGGAAGGAAGGAAAAGCCACAGCCAATAGCGCCACAAAACCGGCTGCCACTGCTTCTGGGTTCCACAGGGGTACAAGTGCACTGCCTTCACTGAGCGCAGGACCCACTGCTGATTCTGAGTGTGCAACGGGCACTGCTACTCCACTACCAGAGGCTTCCGCATTGGTCCAATTTCCTGTTAGAGTCCTCCCGAGAGTCCACACTGGGCCATATACTACACCAGCTGCAAGTAAGGTGAGGAAGTTATTTAACAAAAAGTATCTTCTTCCTTCCCCATACAACCTCTCAACTTGAAAACAAGGGATTCTCCCAACACAAAAGAGGGTTACTATGCTGTGACAAAAATAGAGTCTTACTCAAACATGAGAATCCCACCTTCAGTGTCTCACACTTGCCCACACAAAAGACATTATTCAGATATGTTGACATATCTGGGCCAATTTTAAATGAATATTGAGTAAAAAAACATATTTCCAACACATTGCAATGTGATACTTTTGACTCCCTCAGAACAATGCATTCATAATTTTCTCATCAATATACATCACTTTAAATGTGGCTAGTGATGTGTTCTGCCTTCTCTCAAGAGCAACATGCTTCAGTCTTCTTTGCATTCTTTGCACATATGAAGGATAACATAAATATTTTACTTTCTGTGATTTTGTTTGTAGGGTTTATAGAAAATAAAACACATTTTAAGTAGATATGATAGTCAAAGTTTAATTTTGTTGATGCATAAAGAGTTTATGCAATCAATAAGAACATTTCTAATACTTCAATAAGTAATATAGCAAAAGACAAACACAGGCAATTCATACAAAAAAGAAATATAACTGGGTAGCAAAAAATAGAAAAATGTCAATAATCAAAAAAAATTAAAAAATTAAAAACCATTTTAATTTTCAAATTTGCAAGAATTTTTCCAAACCATAATATAATATATAGTATATGGAATATACAATATAATATTGGTCAAGGCTTCAGTAATATTGCCAGTCTCATACATTGTAGAGAAACATAAATTCATAACATTTAAGATAAAATTTATAATATATATCATGAGTCTTATAATTTTGATATCTATTGACTCAATAACCTTTCCATTTATCTATCTCAAGAGGAAATGCAGAAAAAAAGTATTATGCTCACTGGAACATAATTTATAGTAGTATATTAAGACAGAAATATAAATTTTCAAAAGTTCAGAAATGGTCAGGACTACAATGAAATATTTACTTAACACTGTATTATGACACCACCGAAAATTTTGTTTATGAAATATTCATACTGACAAGGAAAATGTTGCCATATGTGTGTTGTACAGACAGGCATTGTAACTAATCACACTCTTTACAATTATTTCCTTACATGTCTGTCTGTATTATGAAACCATATTCTCTTCAAGTCTGGTATCTTGTCTTATCTTTTAATCACTAGTAACTAGCACTTTGTTAGCTAATTTCCATATATTACTGAAAAACGAAATAAATGAATAAGTAAATAAAAATGTATGCTCATTCTCTAGAAAATTGTTTCCTTAAATGATCTACATGTCTGTTACTTTACGTTTTGTGACATAGAACATTGCAACGGAAGACAATTCAATATTATGCAGAACCTATGCTCTAAAATCCTTTTTGAAATTCAGTGTTTCATCTGAGTGAAAAGCATTTTTCTCCTTGTATTTATTCAGAAAGCATAAAGCTAGATACAATGAGTCCCTGATAAGCTACAATACTGAGTGGATTTTCAAAAGGCTTCTATAATATAAGCGAACAGATAATTTCCAAAGTCCTTGAACAATATGATAAAAGTTACACACATATAGCCACACACACACACACACACACACACACACACACAACCTGCCAAATTTTCAGTGCCTGCCTCTCATGCACCTTAGCTCAGTCCTACTAGTTCTGAATATTGCCTGCAGAGAATGCCAAAGAGTAAAGAAATTGCCAAGCCTGTAACAGCATTGACACTCTCATGACTTTCAGATTTAAAGGAATGCTGGATGATACCCACTGGAATTACATTCATGAGTGTTATACCAGTTGTTTAATCTTCAGATTAGACACAGTATAATAGTATCACCAAACTAGGTCCATCACCAGAATAAGCATGTGTTTCCAAAACTACATAATGACTAAGACACATGTGTCTGTATCAATAAATATTCACTGAAAATTTAATCTTTCTTAGACTTTCAAAAATAACTAAAATACCTGACCCCATAGGTAGCACAGGGATTTACCTTACATATTATATCAATTATTCATGAAATGTTTTATGCATAAAGAGCTTGTCCCAAGGTTATTTATAGATATAAATAGGAAAATTTCATAGAAGGCACATATCTACTCTTTCTTTCATGAAGTTCTTATGTCAGATACATGGACTCATGATGTATAATGTTGCCCGAGTTAACAAAATAAATGGGGGTTGGAGTTGCAGCAGAGTTGGAGAACTGAGCCCTGTAAGTAAAAGCATAGGCTTTGAAGTCAGAGCCATCAGAGTTCAGTTCATACTACTGCTGAATGTCATCAGTTATCTAATCACTCTTGCTGCTGTTTACTTGCTTATAAGCAATAACAGTAATAATTATTACTGCATAGATTAATTGTAAGAATTAAGCTACAAGCACTTGACAAATTTTGTGGGTTTTGACAAGTTTTGTGACATGATCAAAACTAAATAGTTAAGTAAAATTACAAGAGTCTTTGTGAAATGGTTAATTTAATGTGTCAACTTAACTGGGGTAAGAGATATCCAGATAGGTTGCAAACTATTTTTTCTGGGTGTGACTGTGAGTGTGTTTTGAGAAGAGATTAGCATTTGAGCCAGTAAAGAATATTGTTATAAAAAATATGAGTCAGCATCATCCAATCCATTGAGGATTTTAATAAATCAAAAGGGTTGAGGAAGGCTGAATTCTTCCTCTCTGCTTAAACTGAGACATTCATCTTCTCCTGCCCTTCAGAGTTCCTGGTTCTCAGGCCTTCAGACTCTGGAGCTCATTCCAGAAGTCTACCTACCCACCCTCCTCATTCTCACTCACACTTTTGGCTTTGGAATAAATTATGATACCACCAGCTTTCCTGATTTGTTGGCTTGATCACAATATATCATTGAAATTCTCAGCCCCATAATCACATGAGCTAATAATCATAATAGATTTCCTGCTATATATCTATATGTATCGTACTGGTTCTGCTTCTCTGGAGAACCTTGACTAATAATAATACACTATGACTCAGTGGATTAAGTCAATAGCACTTGGCATAATGGCAAAGTCTTGTCAATCTGAAGTGGCAGTTACGTATTTATTTATGCAGCTAATACAGTCTCATTAAAAGATCAGGGAGCTTTACTTAACACAAATGACCAGCAGGTTGAAGTTAGTAGTAGTAAATGCTAATTATCTCAGGGCTATCTTTCAAAATGCAAATCAGCATAGAAACATCACAATGCAAGTGAAAGAGTAATTTTCTTCTGGCGTCTTCATTCAGGCCTGGTTACTTGCTTACCAAGAAGAAGGGAGAAGGGCAGTAGTTCAAGTGCAGAAGTTCAAGGGGTCCTGCTGCTCTGATGGTTTTCATTCACTCTACTGCATTCTCAACAAAGACCAGGCCCCAGAGTTAGAAAAAAAGAAAGAAGACATACCTATAGGGTGCCTTTAACAGATGAGAATAAAGTCCTAAACAACATTTAACAAGGAAATGGTGAATTATTTCGCTACAATATTTGTTTTACCTAAAATTCTCTGGTTACCTAGATGTTCTAACTAGAATTTCATGTATAATCATAATAAATCTCAGGAAACATAAAATTTTTTGTTAAAAGCATCTCTTAAATTTTTTGCTAACAAAAAAAAACTCTCAAAAGGTCTTAATGACCTTACAAACATTAATCAAACAAGTTTTCCTGATATTCATGTCAATTTTTTCTAAGCATAGCACTTTAAAAAGTAAAGTAGTTACAAACTTAACTTTCTTCAGATATGTCGGTTTCTCATTTAGCTTTTCTTTTTCCTGGTTTTTAAGGACACATGGAAGGGAAGGAACATGATGAGTAAGTTAGTACTTAATGTGGTTGCATTTTGTCACATTTTCTGTATTGATAAAAATTGCTAAAATCTATGCCTAGCTTTTCTGAAAGACCACTTTTCTCAGTCAAGAAAGCAAAAATTTCCTTAAGGTTATAGTTATGATCTATAATAGTTGGACAAGAGAGATTGCATAACTGAGATTAAGCATTTTTCTCCATACTTCAGTTTCCTCATCCATAAAGTAGAAATAATGTAACATATATTTATACATCAAAATCTATTCTGAACCCTGTAAATAAATTATTTTATTCATATAATGACACTGTTAGGTAAATAACATTACCATCCTCATTTTACAGATGACACAACTAAGGGAGAAAAGAAAAAGTCACGTGCTTAGCAGGAAGCAGAGCCAGAATTCAAATCCCAGATTCTGAACCTTCATTCTTAACCACAGGGCTATGTTTTGGAATATTAAAAAATAAATCACCAAAAGATGATTCTGCATACATAGGTACAAAAACCTTTCAAGAAGATCCAAAGATGTAAAACATCTCTAAAATTAGGCATTACAAGTTTTTTCACTCTCTAATCTATTCAAATTTCCCAATGGAAATTAATAATTTTTTGATAACTCTGCAATATTTTCTTGTGTTCTGAAAGAATCTGAGATGAAAATGAGTGCTGACATAAGGATTTGTGACCAGATAAATGTGTAATTATGTTTTTAGTATAAAACTCTCCTGGGGAAAACTACATTTAAATCCTCCTAAGAGATTCAGTTCAAAGCTTATGGATGATTGGTGATCACTCACAATAGGAGGTGAAAGAAATTAGTGCACACTTGTAGAAGCATCTTTCTGAGAAATGTCCTGTTTCAACCCATGTGGCAGAAAGCCTCAGGTCAAAAGGCAACTCAGATCATTTCTTACTACTTTGGTAGTGACCAGTTGAACATAAGCCTGTAAGAAGAGTCAATCTCTCTGAAGAATGTTTATGCATTTTTTGTTGTTGTTCAAGATAAGAATGGATGGCATGTTGAAGATGAGCTTTTCAAACACAGTCATTCATTCCCTATTGGCTTAACTATCTACTACTTCAGAAGACAACAGCCTGAAAAATATAAATAGGAATCTGCTTGCTTTTCAATTAAAAATGTGAATGAACACATGGCAATAAATAATAATAGCTGGCTCAGAGGCATCACCACTTTGTACAACTCTGAGTTCAACATTCACTCTGACAGCCTCCAGTGTAAATGGCATCATTTAGAATCATACAGCCCATGACCCAGTCCTGGACATTGTTCTCATCACTTAATATGTGTCAACTCCTTTAATTCTCAAACAGCATTGTGAGGAAGAAACTACACTGTACCCATTTCACAATGATAGAGAGTAGGAGGCACAACAGTATCTACTTGCTCTTAAGAATATCAGAGTTTTGTTTTTTCAGACTTAGGGAATATTTATGAAAAAGAAAATGATTTGGAAAAACCTTTAGATTCATCAGTTAGAAATTTGTCCTGAAATAATATCTGTCTCCTTGCATCACAGGTAATTTGAAATTAATGTGACATAATAATCTAAGTCATTCATTCAGAAATTTTACAATGAGCACCAATTATATACAACGCACTACAAAGCAGGTAAGTTAACAGAAGACAAAATCTGACACCAGATATTATTAGAATGACAGAGGAATTAGCAAACTATTGCCTGCTTTTATAAACAAGGCTTTACTGGAACACAGCCACACCTGTTTGCTTATGCATCATTTATGGCTTCCTTTGTGCCTCAACAGCAGGTTTGAATTACTGTGACAGAGACCATATACCAACAAAGCAAAAAATGTTTACTCCCCGGCCCTTTACCAAAAGTGAAATAAAAGATTCCAATGTGTGTTCTCTATGTTTTTGTCTAGAATATATTTTGGAAGTAGAACAGAAAGGATAAGTGAAGAATTTAGTGAGGTAGATGAAGGAAAAAGGAAAATAGCAATTCAATTTTCTGGCCTAAGCAATGAGGTGCAGTATGGTACTATTTATGGAGACAGAAAAATTTTGAGAGAAAAATAACATTTCTTGCCATGGAGAGAAAAAAATGATAAAATTCAATAGTTTTTTTTAACGATATTGTTGGCTTACACCTGTAATCCCAGCACTTTGAGAGACTGAGGCAAGAGGTTTGCCTGAACCCAGGAGTTCGAGATAAACTTAGAACATGGCAAGACCTCATTTCTACTACACATCAAAAAATTAGCAGGGTGTGGTGGTGCACACCTGTAGTCCCAGCGACTTGGGAAACTGAGGCGGAAGGATGCCTAAGCCCAGCAGGCAGAAGCCGCAGTAGCTATTTGTGCCACTGCACTCCATCTTGAGTGGCAGAGTAAGACTTTGACTCAAAAAAAAATTGTCAACTCTCAGTAATATTCCATTTCTGGGCCCCTGAAGTTAGTTTCTCTGTTTCTGCCTTTGATATCCCTTTTGTTCAGATAGCTACATGTGTTATGTTGTCATCATATGAGGCAGTACTTCAGGGTTCCAGTTCTGGAGCCAGACTACCTGGATCTGAAATCTGCCTTCAATAGTGTGAGCGTGAAATGTAGGGCATATTTTTTATTTCCCTTTGCCTCGGGTTCCTCATCTATAAAAAGTGAAATAACAATATTCAGCTCAAAATGTTATGAGATTAAAATGAGTTAATATTTGTGAAACAGTAAGAGGAGTAAAGCATTATTAAATGTGATAAGTAGATAAGTAAAATTGAACATTATGTAGGCTTGGCTTTAAGGACAAATAAATGTTTTCATTGGTAAAGATAAAACTTACTCTGCATTAAGGAGCGGGGTTGGGGGGAAAAGTTAGATTAATTCCAGGTGATTTTGCCAAGCATAGATAGGAGATCGGTCCTTGGTACACCTAGAAGGTTCAGAGGCTACTTCTCAGAAAGGGAACTTACCAGTAGACATAGCTGTGGATCTTATGAACTTCCACTGATAGTTAAAAGATGTGCAAGAATCTTGTGTTTATTTTGAAATTTCTAGTCACTGCCTAGAAATTATTATTTTAGCTTCCATTTAATTCGTTTCTACTAAGAACTAGGATTCTGATGCCTGATTCCAATGACTGTCTCATCTACTCACCAAAGATAAACACTATCTTGAGTTTTATGATAATCACTTTCTTATTTTAATTCAGTTTCATATCCAAATCATGCAGACCTACACAGAATAGCTTAAGGTTAGTTTGTTTTCCAAACTATTCAGATGGAATTATGCCATATGCATTCTTTTGCATCTGGCTTTGCTACTCACCATCGTGTTTTTGAGATTCACCCAGGCTGTAAATATGGTTCTGTTCATTCATTTGTATCACTATGACATCCCATTATATGAATATATCACAGTTTGTTTATAAACTGCTATTGATAGCAATTTTAACTTTTTCTGGTTATTATAAACCATGCTTCCTTGTCTGTCTGTGAACATGTGCATGCATTTCTGCTAATACAGTCATTTTCAGAAGCAGAATTACACTGCATAGGTTGTACCTATCTATAACGTATAAGAGAAAGCTAAGTTGTTTTTCCAAAGTGAACATACCACCAACAGTATATGAGCATCCCTTTGGCCCCATGTTCTAATCAATACTTGGCATCATTCATCTTTTATAATTATAACTACCTTTAGTGTTGTAAAGTAATATTTATTGTGGTATAATCTAAATTTTCCTATACTTTCTAGAAGCTTGTGGTAGATAGAGAAAGAAATTGAGAAGGGGAAGTTGTATTTTTTAGAACTGAAAGCATGATGCAATGTCAATGGCAGAAAGATAATGAATACCAAGAGACTGCAACTGGAAGAGAAAATGGAAATACTTGATGGAACAAAGGCTTGAAGAGATGAGAGGAGAAGAGATAAAAGGAGTAATAGGATTAGCCAGGAGAAATAAAACATTTTGCCCTTAAACTGGAGTGAAGAGTAAAAGTTGGGGCAAAGTCAGTGCAGAGAGTAAGAGCAAGGAGGACAGAGATAACATGAAATTGCAAGATATCCTGACATGAGTTTCCTATTGTGTTTTTAAGGAGTAAGCTACTTGTTCATAGTCACCGTGGAGTTAGGTGATAGATGTAGGTGAAATAAAATAGTTACTGTGGGAAACTAGAGAGAGAGAGCTCAAAATCTTTTTATATCCAGCACATAACGCAGCACCAAAACAAATGTGAATACATCTAGAATAGGACTTTTTTTTTTCTTTTTTTTGAATTAGAGTCTCACTCTGTCACCCAGGCTGAAGTGCAGTGTCACGCTCATGGCCACCCCAGCATCGACCTGCTGGACTCCAGCGATCCTTCCACCTCAGCCTTCCAAGTAACCAGAATTACAGGCGCACACTACTATGCCAGGCTATTGACTGATTGATTGATTGATTGTAGAGACAAGGTCTAGCCAAGTTGCCCAGGCGGATCTTGAACCCAAGGGCTCAAACAATTTTCTTGACTCAGCCTCTCAAAGTGCTGGGATTAGAGGCTGAGCCAACGAGCCCAGCCTAGAATAGGGCTTTTATAAAACAGAACTTAAATTGCTAATATATCTATCCTTCTCTCCTACCACATTGTAAATTCCTTTAAGGCAGAGACTATATTATATTTCCTTTTGTATGTCAGTCCATTATAATTTCTCTTATCTGGTTAGTAACTAATATATTTTGCTGAAATAAATTTTTTTTTTGTAAAAAAGAAGAAGTTTCATATCAAATCTACTCTGTTATTAGCTTTAACATGCCTGGGCATTTCTCAAAAAAGGGTAGGGAAATGGCACTAAAAACATTCTTGCTTGAAATACTAAAGTACTTTCTTTTATTGAAGAAAAAACTAGCCACCTAGATATTGGAGTTGAATGGAATTACAAGATAACATTGTTCTTCAAGTTGCCATGAGAGGTAAAGCAGGGATCTTTCCATAATAAAATGAGAGAAATAAAATAAGAAGCAGGGATCTTTCCATAGTAAAATGAGAGTGAAATTGTTTAGGTACGGATAGATAATTGAGAGAATTAGTCCATAAGCATTTATAAATGCCATCTGGGCAAACCTAGAATTATTTTGTGGAACTAGCAGATATGGTTTCTACAGATTATATAAGAATGGGCCCAGAAAAATACTTATTCTTTTTTTAAGATACCCATAATCAACTTATTTTTTATTTCCAGGCTCATTTTTTCCTGATACTTCTCAAGTTACAAGAATTATTAAAGGACTCCTGAAGGCTATTATTCTAAGCAAATTAACACAGAAAAAGAAAATCACATATTTTCACTTATAAATGATAACTAAACACTGGCACACATGGACATAAGATGAAAACAGCAGACACTAGGAACTATTAAAAGGGGGAGGGAGGGAGGAAGTCTCAGGTTTGAGAAACTACTCATTGAGTACTATGCACAGCATTTGAATGACAAGCTTTAAAAAACCCCAAACCTCATTATCATGCAACTTACCCATGTCACAAACTGACACATGTACCCCTTGAATCTGAAATTTTGAAAAAAAGATTTCTGTGGTTTTATTTCTTTCTCTATTCTTTTCCATTGGTCTATGTGTCTATTTTTGTAGCAGTACCATGCTGTTTCGGTTACTGTAGCCTTGAAGTGAAGTTTAAAGTCAGAAAGTGTGATGCCACCAGCTTCATTCTTTTTGCTGAAGATTACTGTAGCTATTCAGGCTCATTTTTGCTTGCATATGAATTTAAGTATTGTCTTTTCTAGGTTTGTGAAGAACGTTGCTTATAGTTTGATAGGGATTGTGTTAACTCTGTTGATTGCTTTGGGTGGAATGGACATCTTGACTATATTATTCTTCCCACTCATGAGCATGGGATATTCTTTCATTTGTTTGTGTCGTCTTTGGTTTATTTAAGCAGTGTTTTGCAGTTATCATTGTAAGTATCTTTCACCTCTGTGGTTAGATGACTATTGAGGCACTTTGTTAAGCTGACATAAACAACATTGGGGAAAGAAAGCCCTGTTTAGCCAATGGCGCTGGAAAAACTGGCTAACTACACGCAAAAGAATGAAACTGGGATCTCTATATATCACCATATGCAAAAATTAACTCAAAATAGATCAAGGACTTAAATATGAAACTTCAAACTTTAAGAATCTTAGAAGAAAACCTAGGGAACACATTCCTAAATATCAATCTTGGCAATGAATTCATGGCCAAGTCCTCAAAAGCAAATACACCAAAAACTAAAATTGGCAGGTGAGACTTCATCAAACTAAAAAGCATCACATCAAAAGAAGCCATCGAGAGAGTAAAGAGACAACTCACAGAATGGGAAAATTATTTGCAAACTATGCATCTCGTAAAGGCCTAATATCCAGGATCTTTAAGGAACTCAAATGAATTGACAGGTAAAAAACAAATAAACCCACTTAAAAGTGGGCAAAAGACGTGAGCAAACACTCCACAAAGGACAACATACAAGTAGTCAACAAATATATGAAAAAGTGCTCAGTATCACTAATCATCAGACAAATGTAAATCAAAGCTAAAATGAGATACCATCCCACACTGGTCAGTATGGCTATTATTAAAACGCCAAAAAACAGCAGGTGTTGTGAGGTTGCAGAAAAAAAAGGAATCCTTCTACACTTTGGTGAGAATGTAAGACAGTTCAACCTTTGTTGAAAGCAATTTGGAGATTTCTCAAAGAACTAAAAATAGAACTACCATCCCACCCAAAATTTCCACTCCTGGAAATATACCCAAAGGAATACAAATCGTTCTACTGAAAAGACACCAGCGCACATACGATTATTACAGTGCTATTCACAATAGCGTGCGCGCGCATACACACACACACACACACACACACACACACACACACACACATACAGAAACAACCCAGATGCCCATCGAAAGTGGTCTGGATAAAGAAAATGTGATTCATAACCACCATGGAATACTATGCAGCCATAAAGAAAAACAAAATCATGCCCTTTGCAATAATATCAATGTAATTGAGACCATCATTCTAAGTGAATTATCACAGAAACAAAAAAACTGATTACCACATAATCAGTTTAAATATCATAAGTGGGCATTAAACAGTGGGCACACAGGCACAAGGACAGAAGCAACAGATGCAAGGCACTGCTAAAGTAGGGAGGAAAGGAGTGAGAGGGAATAAGGGATATAAAACCACTCACTGGGAATCATGCCCACTCTCAGATTGGGGGAAGAATTGTCAGAAGCCCAAACCTCACCTTCACAAAATATACTTATGTAACAAAGCCTCCCATGTACTCCATAATTTTAAAGTATATAAAAAAAAAGACAGAGGTAAAAAGGGTCTTCTGGAGAGAAAAAAAATCTAGCATATATGTTCTAAGCACTTTACAAAACTCATTGTGGACATTCTGCTTTCACTTTCACCCTATATGCAATCCATCAGCAAATACTGTCAGCTCTATTCAAAAATATAATCAAAGTCTCACCACGGGACAGTGCTATCTCCCTTTCCAAGCCATCAGCATCTGTATCAACATTCATGTAATAGTCTCTGATTTCCTGTCTTGACTCTTGTCCTCCCATAATCAGTCTACTCATCATAGTCAGAGTGATCCCTGAAAATTGAAGTCAGATCCCTGATCAAAACCCCCCAATGTCTTCCAATTGTACTTGAAATAAAATCCATGATTCTCGTAAGAGTATGAGGCTCACACGATATCCCCAATTCCTCTGCCTATCAATTTCCCTATTCTCACTATTCTCTACCCCACTGACCTATTGACCATCAGTCATTTTGGTTTGAAACTCATAGCGCTAGCTCTGATTGGGCTACTCTTCCTACACCTGTTATCCTGGTTGGCACACTTGCTTCACAATGCTGATGTCTGCTCCAATATCACCTCCCAGGATGCTCTTGCTGACCACTCTATTTAAAATAGCAACCCCTCTCAATTTCTGGCGTATTACTGGACTCATTTTCTTTATAACATATCACTACCTAACTTAATATAATATTTATTTCTGTTTACCTACTAAAATGTAAACTTCATGATGGTAGGGATAGTTCCTTGTTTTCTCTTTTATCTCTAACTCCTAAAACTGTGCTGACAAATAGTAAACTCTTATATTATTCAATCGATTAATCAATTATTTTCACTTCATCTTTACCAATGAAGTTCCAATTTCACTGAAGTGAAAAATCATGTTGGGAAGGTTGAATAACTTCTGAAGATCACCAGACTGAAAGTTTGATCCCATATTTAAATCCAAATAAATATCTTTGATTGTAAAGACCATGATTTCTAGATTTGTTTTCTTTCATAATATATATTCATTCAAGTATCCATGTAGATATATTATCTTTCATCCAAATGAGATTTTCTCACATGAAAAACCAATGTTATGGGTCTTCCGCTGTGGAAACATGTTAGATGTAAAAATAGTTTCATGCTTAATTATTACTAACTACAATAAGTATTCTATTTGAAAAGTAGTTTCAACTTCACTGTAATAATAGAGCCAGCCAGAGTCTAGTCTCCAGTTGTACCTTAAAGATGCCACCAACATATTAATAATATTCTTTATAAAATTCCAGTGATATATTCATATATATCAAATAATCTCTATGCAAGTCACTGTAGGAGACTTGATGGAGGGTACAGAAATGAAGCAAAATCAGTCTTTTCCTAAAAAATCCTACCGAGAATGATAAAGCAGGTGCATACACATCTGTAATACAAGTGAAATTGTGATGGGACATGTTTGTACTTAGACTCACTTGTACAAGAGTCAGGTTATTCTACCGTGTTTCTATGGCCTCTCATGTACACCTCATTCATCAAAATGCACCTGAAACTACACATTATATTATTACATTTCATAACATGAACTTGTGCCATGAGCTGTAGCTATATACCTTCCAAAAAATAGGTTCTCATAATTTGACTAAACGCATTTGCTTTTTATGTCTCTTCTCCCCACTTCAGGGCCTCATAGCATTAATGTATGGAAATGTATGCACTTGCCCCAAATATTTTATATAAAGGTAAGCATGAAGCAACATAACTTCACAAGTTGAGACTTTAACTTATCTTTAAGAAATTATATACAGGATGTCATGCAAAAAATGATTTTAAAGAAACTAATTTTTCACTAAATTTGAATTGACAATACATTCTAAATTGTTAGAATGTATTGTCAATTCAAATTTTTCTGGCCTACAAATATTGAAAGTGCAGTTAATTTGAATGCACCAATACATAAACAATAAGCAAGATATACAATTCTAGTAGAATTGCTATTTTATTCTGCCCACAAATGTCCCAAGCATATTTAACATCAGATGTTCAAATAGCATTGGCATATTTTTTCCTTTATATATTATTTCTCTGAATTTAGAAATATAAATTGATGAAAAGTATATCTATATCATAGAGAGTCTTCATAGTGGATTATAAACTCTGTTAAGATAATAAATTTTCCAAAGTCAAAAAATGACTTCTTTTAATGCTGAGAGTTAAGACTCTAGGCCTCTGATTCCTATATTCTCATATTTTACTTAAAATGGACATCAGTGCAGGACAGTGGCAGGAGTACAAGCTTTCTAACAGGAAGCCTTGTGAGTGAATCCCACAACCTGGCAATGCCAATTGCTTGCCAGACCAGTGCCAAAAGACTGGCTGGGGAGAGTGGTGAGACAACAGTTCCTCTGGTTAAGATCCATGAGGCTTTTCTGCTTACACTCAAAATCTACAGCACCTAGTTTGATAAAAATGCGACTTTCATGGACCATGGGGAAAACCGTGCTGAAGTCATACAGTGTTGTTCCATGACAGTAAAAAAGTACAGGAGCTTAATTAGGCAGCAAGATATTCCTCAATGGTTTGTATGTGTAAATGTCAGAAAATGGGTGTTTAAAGGCTGTTATAAGTTTAGGAAATCGTTTGAGTAAATATACAAGTCAGTACATACACATACAATAAATCTGAATATACAAAAGGTAGAAGGTTCACAGCAATGGCAAGTCATGGTAGTGTAGAAAAAAATATACCCGAAGAACTAGGTTTTACCTACTACTAAGAACAAAAGCAAGGGTTACAATAAATTAATCAGGTGCATGTGTTCCCTCAACTCCTATTTCAGAAATTACATTTATTCAGCACATAAGACATACGTGACCCCTCTCAAAGAAAAGTATTCATTGTATGAGGAAGGTAAACATTTTGCTAACTCTTTGGTTATTTGCAAGCACACTCTGCTCATATTGAAGTGAGCACTTAAAGCCATGCAGAGCAATGCAGAACAAGCATAGTTTGTCTTTCTTTTCTTTTAGTTCTCCACCCAATCCTTGTTCTACCTCACCTTTTAAGTTATGCTTGCTGAAATCTATGCATAGCAAGAAATTAAGAAATAATCACATGACTGGGGCATATATGTCCTGATGGCTGCTCATTAGCTACACAAAAGCTCAACTGAGGCTTTTAATCTGAACACTCAAAAATTGTGAAAATGACAGGCTGTATATTATGTATATTTTGCTACAATAAACACACATGCATACACTTGTAAAGTGTTGATGAATTATCATCTTCCTTCCCAGACTGAGGCAGGGAGATGATTTCCTTAGCCTAGTAACACCTCCCTAATTCTTCTTTTTGTGCTATTTATCTTTATTAAAAAATAATCCCCCTTTTGATTGACACTTTCTTTTTTTAGATATGCTAATACCTTAATGCTTACAATAGTCTAGTTTAGCTAGCCTGGAAATCATTCTTTTCTTTCAGAGGACTCTCAGAGGACAACATTATTGCTCATGTTTCAAAGTTATTTTGGAATATTTCACCTTTATGCCAGTGTATCACCTACTTTTGCATTAGAGCATTTTCTTTTCTATTTCACTTTTTGATACATGACTTTGTGACTATATTCATTAAAAGCATGGATTTCAGAGCCACCTTTCCTAGGGTTAAATTCCAGTACAATCACATATTAGTTTTGTGACCCTGAACAAGGTATTTTATTTTTCTATTTCTCAATTACAATATAAGAATAAGAATAATATACCCTGAGATGTTTGTTGTGAGTCTAAATTAGTTAATACATGCAAAGAACTTGAGACCATCTTGGTATATCCTGTATTATTCATTGAGTTTCTACACTGGGCTGGGTACCAGAACACAGTGAAGAGAAACTGAGTGATGGCTCCTCCATCAGTAAAATAGATGAAGCTTATATTTCATTTAAAGAGACAGAACAAAAACTCCAATCACACAGGCAAAGAAATAAAATAACTGCATATTGCAACAGGGCTTATGAAGGGAAGAGGGAAAGGAGCTGTAGTAGAAGGGATAAAGGGACATTTGTTTAGATAGAATAGTCAGAGAAATCTTCTCTGGGGTGACGATGTTCTAGAAGGTAAAGGATGACCTCTCAGGAGAATGAAGGACAGATCTTCCTGCAGGGGCACAGCAGTACACGCAAAGGACATGAGGCAGTGAGGAGCTTGATGCTTGAGGAACAGACAGAAGTCAGTGTTCTGGGAAAGACAGAATTCTCTATTGGGTACAATTTCATAAAGTCGATCATCCAAAATTATCAATCAAAATTATCAATACAAAATTCCTTATTACATTCATGAGCTGTGCTTGTGTTGTCTTCTCATGTTATTTTTGATAATTCAAGGCAGCATTTAGCAAGTTCTCAAATAATGATTAAAAAACAGAATTATAGAATTACAATACAAATGTTCTAAAATAAACTGACTTCCCAAGGTTCCAGTGATTCTACCATTTTGTTCCCAACCCTGTACTTATATTTATATCTAAATCTGAAGCAAGTAGTAAGAATGCATGTGTGACACCATAAATGGCACATAAAACCAGATGCCAATGATTCTGTGTGAAAAGCAGAGAGAAAGAGGTAGTCTCAGATGGAGCCAGTGAAAGAAAAGTAAAGAATAAATGCACAAATGATCAGGAACTGTAGGCTGCCAAAACCAGGCAGGTGTGAAGATACTGAATGATTTGAGAAAAGGAAGAGACTAACAGATCCTGAAGGACTATGGAGGTCATCTGTCCTGATCGTTATTGCACAGCACTATGCTACAGTCCAAATTATTCTTTGATATTGAAAATCTTAACTGTAACACTAGCATATTCTCATTCAACTCATGTGATCTAAAGGTTCTCACAGAAGCAATTCTTTCAGATAGAGTCAACTTCCACCCCAGGGTAATCCCAAAAGCAACATCTGATTTAGGTCCAGGGGCAGTTCAGTGAACTATGAAGTATCTCAGAGGTGAAATGCTTTTTTGTTGAGGTCACAAGGAAAACACAAAGTTATAAGAGAAGCACAACCACAATGACTGCAGGAACTGTTCTGTAAGAGGAAGTGCCCAATGGGTACACCCAAAGACTCCTGACATGATACCCCTTATCCAGTGGCCCTTATCCTTACCATTAGACACAGGCATCATGGGTAAAAGTGTCAGTCATTTTCTAAAATAAGAACAACCATCTCAAAGCAGCTTCTTGGTTCCTTCTCAACTATCCGCCTGGTTGGGCCCACTTCACTCCACTTGTCTCCACTGTGTCTATCAGGGTGACCCAGAAGTCCTACAAAATGTCCACCTCCGGCCCCCAGGCCTTCAGTAGCTACATGAACGAGCCCAGTGCCTGCATCAGCTCCTCCGGCTTTTCCCAGGTGGGCAGCAACAGCAGCTTCCAGGGCAGCCTGGGCACCAGCAGGACCTGTGTGGAGGCTATGCTGGGCCATCACGGAGAACCAGAGCCTGCTGAGTCCCCTTAAACTAGAGGTAGCCCCCAACATCCAGGCCGTGCACAACTAGGAGAAGGAGCAAATCAAGATCCTCAGCAACACAGTTTGACTCCTTCATCAACAAGATGAGGTTCCTGGAGAAGCAGAACAAGGTGCTGGAGACCACGTGGAACCTCCTGCAGCAGCGACTGAAGACAGTCTGCAGCAACATGGACAGCATGTTGGAGAATCCATCAGCAACCTTCGGGTGGACGCTGGGCCAGGAGAAGCCGAAACTGGAGACAGAGCTGGGCATCATGCAGGGGCTGGTGGAGGACTCCAGGAACAAGTACAGGATGAGATCAATAAGTCACAGAGATGGAAAACGGACTTTCCCTCATCAAGAAGAAAGTGGATGAAGCTGACATGAACAAAGTAGAGCAGGAGTCTCACCCAGAAGAGCGGACTGATGAGATACGCTTTCTGAGGCAGCTACGTGAGGAGGGGATCCGTGAGCTGCTGTCCCAGGATCTCGGACACATCTGTGGTTCTGTCCACCAGCCGCAGCCTCTCCCTGGACATGGCTGGCCTTCTCGCGAGGTCCACGCCCAGAATGAGGTCATAGTCAATCGCAACCGACGAGGCCAAGAGCGTGGGCCAGACCAAGCTGGGGGAACTGCAGACGCTGGCTAGGCAGCATGAGGATGACTCGAGCCCCACGGAGATCTCCGAGATGGACCAGACATCAGCCAGTTCCAGCCTAGACTGAGGATCGCAAAGGCCAGCGGGCCTCCCGGAAGGCCGCCATCGCTGACACAGAGCCGTGCCAGGAGATGGCTGTCAAGAACGCCAATCGCAAGCTGGCAGAGCTGGGGGACCGTCCCGCGGTGAGTCAAGCATCACACCGCGCGGCCGCTGATGGTCGTCAAGCTGTCTTGGACGTCGAGGTCGCCACCTACAGGAAGCTGCTGGAGGGCGAGGAGATGGCTGGAGTCTGGTATGCAGAACATAAGCATCCGTACCAAGACCACCAGTGGCTACTCTGGGGGCCTGAGCTCGATCTGCGGGGGCTCCACAGGCTCTGGCCTCAGCTGTAGCTTTGGCTCTAGAGGGAAATCCAGCTCCTTCAGCCGCACCAGCTCCTCCGGGGCTCTGGTGAGGAAGAAAATCGAGACCCGCGACAGGAAGCTAGTGTCTGAGTCCTCTGATGCCCTGCCCAAGTTAACTGCCTTGCAGCCCCTCCCTGCTTGCCCCCTCCTGCTGCCTCTCCAGAGCCTGTGGGGGAGGCGGCTTTGGAAGGGAGCCTAGGGACGGGAGCCCCTTCTGAGGCTCAGCCCTAGCCCTCAGCCCACCCCTAAGTGAAGTTACTGCCTGGAATACTTTCCTCTTACCCATGATCACAACTAAAAACCCATTCCGTTGTTTCACTTTTCCCAAAATAAAGCCTCAGCTAGCTCTGCCAAAAAGAAAAAAAAGGATCTCAAATGTCATTTGTACAGCAATCTTGTGATGAAGTGGAAAAGAATAATGGTCAGATATTTATAGAGTGATTTTTTTAGATGTCACAGAAGAAGAAACTTGGCAAAAGAAATATCCATCTTTAAATTCACAAATCCATTCTTTCAACAGATATTTACCAACTTGTCTACTCTACAAAAGTCAGAGCCTGAGACATAGAAGACATCTCCTACCCTTATCGTTTTTAGAGCATTTCTTTTTTTTTTTTTCTTTTTTCTTTTTTTTTTTTTTTTGAGTTGGAGTCTCACTCTGTCTCCCAGACCAGAGTGCAGTGGCTGCTCCCGGCCACCACAGCCTCAACCTGCTGGGCTCCGG
>CAUYQG010006456.1:0-33534 GCA_963574415.1 Tarsius wallacei
GAGCATAAGGATAGAAATAAGGTTAATATAAGTAAGTATATAGTAGCAAGTAAGTTAAATAAGACATAGAGATAAGGTTTAGCTTTATAAGAATAGGATATTATGGGCCCATAATAATAGTAATAACAATAATAATAATAATAAGAAGAATAGTAAATAGCTATAGTAATAGGTATAGGAAAGTTAGGAAAAGAAAACCAGGAGGTTCACAAATGCTTAAGAGAAACTCCAGCCGTGGTTGAGGTAGTAACTGCTGTCTAGTTCTTGCTCTGGGATTGAAAAGCACAAATGGCTCAGAGTCTGCAGTGGGGGAACCGAGTAGCAAAATGTCAACCTTGTTGTGTCTGGAAAAAGAGATACATAGGCATCTGGCTGACAGCATAAGATACATTTGTGGGTGCAGGGCTGGATGGAAAAACTATATAAGCATGTGAAAGTTGAATAAAGATTGGCAGAGCCTTGAGCTCTCCCCAGGAAGAGGATTCCTGTCATTTTCGTCTTTTCTTTTTGGCCGCTTCCCGATTCCACCTGCTTCAGGCCCTGACTCTCTCCTGGAGCTGGACTCCGGCAGTAGATGTATTTGCTAAAACCCCAAACTAGAAACAACCAGAGGTCCATCAATAGGTGAATAGTTAAACAATGATAGAATACTGTGAAGTGATGTAAATAGATGAACTATAAATGTCTGCAACAATTTGGATAGATCTCCAATTGAGCTGAGTGAAAAAACTCCAAAAATATTATAATATATACTGTATGATTCTGTTTATATAAAATTTTTGAAAAGACAAAATTATAGAAATGGAGAACATATTGGCAGTTACCAGGGACAAAAAGTTGATTGTAGAGGTATAATATAAAAGATACTCGAGGAAATGAAAATGTCCAGTATCTTCATTGTATCAATGTGAATATGCTTTTTATGATACTATACAATAGTTTTGAAAGATATTAACATTATGGGAAACTCAAAAAAAGGTTGAAGGAGTCTCTTTGAATTATTTCTTACAATTGCATATGAATCTACAGTTATCTAAAAATAAAAAGGTTAATTTTTAAATTTAAAAGATGGATAAAGAAAATGTGTTACATATACACAATGGAATATTATGCAGTTATAAAGAAGGACAAATATATGGACTTTGCAGCAACTTGGATGGATTTGGAGTCGATCATACTTAGTGATCTATCACAGAAACAAAGAACAGAGTACCATATGTTCTCACTCATAAGAGGAACTTGAACAATTATAATACTATAAGAAAGCATTTGGCAGTTGGGAAATTGTTGGGGGGGTGGGATTGGCAGTTGTGGGAAACTGCTAGGGGAGGGAGGGGCATAACTCATCAGTAAGTGTACTTGCATAATCAATGTTTGTATACCTAACCCTGAATTGTACCCCACATCTTTATAATAAAAAAATATATATAATTATAAAAAATAAAATAAAAGATGGACGCAAAGTCAGGGAAACAACCATGTCAGTTTGTCAGTTATGGTGTGAGTCTTAGAACCTTGACATCATATTGGGAGGAACCCTGACTACTGAGTGATCCTTAGGTTTCAAGGATTTGCCTTTAGTGTTCTGCCAAGTGCTGTAGACATGATGGGTTTTTCAGTCCCAAGAACTGAAGAAAACAAGGTGTTCAACCCAATCCAAAAGCTTCCCCAGCGCTAAGTGGCCATTCAAGGATCCACTGAACAAGGTAGTCACTACCACACCCAGCTAATTTTTGATTTATTGTAGAGATGAGGTCTCACCAAGTTGCCCAGGTGGGTCTCGAACCCGTGGGCTCAGGCAATCCACTCACCTCAGCCTCCCAAAGCGTGGGATTACAGGCTGAGTCACCAAGCCCGGTTACAAGGTAGTCTTTTAACAAAAAATTTTTGATCATCCAGACAGACTGTTAGTCTCAGGAGGTGTTCTGTCTTGTTTACTCTAAAGCATATGAACTGATTTTTAACTTTAGCACCGGTTTCCTGTTCACAAGATTAAGTACTGCTGAGCTTGAGAAGACAGGTTTTGTATTTTCAGAGGACTTGATTTTTCAACTTCATAGGAGACAATTTCATGAGAGGTCTAAGAAAATATTTGCCCTATTTTTGAAGAAGTTTTAATGTTCTGTTCTATATAGTCAGTTTTACTTATTATGACCACAGAGTCCTATTGGAGCTTGATTATAGAACAACCAAATAATATGTAGCACTTTCTTGTGTTTAGAAACTTTTTGATGTTTTTAGTATTATTTGGTGTGTCTTTCTTTTTTATTTTTGTTTTATTTTAAAGATGTGGGGCACAATTCAGGGCAAGTTATACAAATGTTCACCATGCAGGTACCCTTGTTGATAAGGTATGCCCCTCCCTCCCCTGGCAGTTTTCCTCAACTGCCAATCCCACCACCCACCCCCACCCCCCCAGCAGTTTCCCACCACTGCCAATCCCTTTTATATAGTATTAAGATAAGTATTCAAGGTCCACTTATGAGTGAGAACATATGGTACTCTGTTCTTTGTTTCTGTGATAGATCACTGAGTATGATAGACTCTAAATCCATCCAAATTGCTGCGAAGTTCATATGTTTGTCCTTCTTTATGGCGGCATAATATTCCATTCAGAACGCTAATCTTTGATGTAACAATATGGAAAATGTTGAAAAACATTTACAAGTTATTTATAAAGTTACATATATATAAAATTATTATTTGTCAATAAAAATTAAAAATAAAACAATTTTAAAATAAAGAGCATTAGCTAGATGGAAACTTGTACCTGTTTATTATAGTGGATCTTATTCTGATGAATTTGTTTTTCGAGAACATAATTCCTCTTGTGATATACTTCTAGCAACAAAATCTTATTTTCATCTTCTATGGAATGAAATCCTAACCTCAAAGCTAGGATTATTGCAACACGTATTTTACCGGCTTGTTCTAGAAATAATATTTCTAACTATATGTTTGTTATAAAGATACCTGTTAGAATATATTTTAGGCAGAAATTGAGTCTACTTATTTAAATTCTAAAGTCCACATCTAAATCAAATGAGATCACACTCAGTGCAATGGTTACGAGAATGGACTCTAGAACCAGAATGAATGGCCCAAACCTACCACTTAGTGTGTGCCTTTGGGCAAATGGCTTAATCCATTTATACCTCAATTCTCTCATCGGTATCTCAAAAGACTGTTGTGAACATTATATTTGTAATATATGTAAAGTACTTAGAATACCTGAACCAGATGAAGTGCTATATACTTATTGGCTCTTCTTCTTATAGTTATTATTACTATTAGCACTCCTGCTACTGTGGTGATCAGGTTACCACCTGACTGGCATTACTTCTCTTGCTAGAGAGAAAGCATCATGACTCTTTGTTTTGGTTTTCTCCTAAAGGTATATTTAGAGAAGACTATCTATGTGATTATAACAGATTCATTTTCTTAACAGAAAATAAAGTTGAATTCCTTATCACTTCCCAAGCCCAGCTCTGCCTGTTGCCAGAAGTCCTTAGAGGCTCTTTCTCTTGTTTGTAAAGGACAAAGTTAACCTAAATCCATTGATATTAATCACACATTATGATAAGAATAGGAATCTATGATTTTGCTACCCCTGATCTCTGAATGGGAAAAGAAGTCCAAGTTCAATAACTGATGGAACTTTGGTTATTCACTGACATAAACCATCTCAACATATGGTTCAGCATGCCTAGGAGTGGAATGCCTGGTGGAAAGAACAGAGGTCAGCCTGGGGCTCAGCATGATGGAGTTCATGCAGAACTCATCAAGCCTTTCAACATTCTCAGGAGTAGTATGAGGACACATATCTTGAGGCTTTCCTTGATTAATCAGATAGGCACTTTCAAAGTTGGATCAAGATCTCTATAGTGGTCTCTAATCTCGGGGGGACACACACCTATTCGGAAGATGATGATCTCTTTTTATTGCCTTCATAATTTTTTTTTTGTTTTGTTAAGACGAAGGTCTCACTATGTTGCCCGTGTTGGTCTGGAACTCCTGTGCTCAAGCAATTCTCCCACCTCGGTCTCCCAAAGTGCTGGTGTTACAGGCATGAGCCACTATGCCCAGTCTAAAAATATATATTCATACAAACACAGAAGTTTGCCTAAAATTTCAGGAACTTTAAGTATCTTCTGAGATTAATTCCTGGGATCCAGTTTGAGAATTCGCTTGCTAAGAAATTCAAGCCATCTGTTTTATTTTATGCTACTCTGAGTGTCAATACAGTTTCCAATATCTTGGTCTGATTTCATGTACCTCTCTTTTTGATTAGCAAGTGAAAAATCCATTCTTTCTTTACTCTCCATAACTCCAATGAGATTCAATGATAAACTCATAACATTGCTGATGAATAGAGAAAAGGTACAACTATGGGAAAATTAGGATGGGTAAATGATCTAGATTTCAAAAACCTGAAAAAACCCTGCAGAAGGGATTAAAGTTTCTCCATACTCCACTCTTCCATGTCAAAATGTTGCTGCATTAATTTGTTTTGTTGTTCAATGAGTCAAAGTCACAAGTGTTATTGAAGTAGAAGGTGACCAAGTTGTCCTGGTTTGCTGAGGACTTTCTAGGTTTTAGCAGTAAAAGTCCTGTGTCTTGGGAAATCCCTCAATCAAATTGGAATTGCATAGATAGATAGATAGATAGATAGATAGATAGATAGATAGATAGATAGATAGAGTAAAATTTATGCCATTTGACATAAGTATACACCATGAAACTGTCACCACCACCAGGAAAATGAACACACCTACCACTCTCATGTGTTTCTTCCTGTTCCTTTATAATCCTTTCCTCCTTTCCTCCCCATCTGACCCACTTCCCCAGGGTAACTGTCAATGTACTTTCTGTCACTAATGTTTACATTTTTTAAAAAGTATTTTCTACGCTGCCATAAAGAAGAACAAAACCATAACTTCACAGCAACCTGGATGGACTTAGAGTCTAAAATACTGAGTGATCTTTCACAGAAACAAAGAACTGAGTATCACATGTTCTCACTCATGAGGGGAACTTGAACAATTATTGTAATACTATAAGAAAAGGAATGGCAGTAGCAGGAAACTGCCGGGAGCAGGGCAAGGAAGCAGAATTGGCAGCAGTGAGAATCTGCCTGGGGAAGGGGGGCACACCTCATCAACAAGGGTACCTGCGTAATGAACATTTGTATACCTAACCCTGAATTGTATCCCACATCTTTAAAATAAAAAATTAAACGTTTTTTAAAAAGTATTTTATAAATCAGGAATTATATGGCACGTGGGGTTTTTTTTTCCTGACTTCTACTTGGCATAATTATCTTAAGGTTCAGCTGTGTTTTTGCACCATTTATTTGTATTGCTGAGTAGTATCCATTGAATGAATATACCAACATTTGTTTATCCTTTCATGTGTTGAAGGACATTTGAGTTGTTTCCAGGTTTGGGTTATTACAAATAAGACAACTATAACTTGCCATGTTCAAGTCTGTGTTCAAATTTAATTTATCTTGATTATATGCCTAGGAGTGAAGTGCTGAATAATATGGTAGGTATGTGTTTAACTTTATAAGAAACCACCAAACTGTTCACTGTACAATTTTACATTTCTACCCAGCAGAGAATGAGAATCCAAGTACTCCACACCTTCTACTTGGCATGGTTAATCTTTTATATTTTAGCCTTCTAATAGGTGTTTATTACTGCACACATTCAATTTCAGTATGTGATTCATTTTGAAGTGTTTTTGACATAAGGTGTGAGGTTAAGATTAAAGTCACTTTTATGCCTATAGATGTCCAATTGTCCCACCACTATTTGTTGAAAAAATTATCCTTCCTCAATTTTTTTGACAAAGGTTTTGTAGGTTTGTCAAACTATGTGAAGCATATTTGTGGGAGTCTATTTCTAGATTCTCTGTTTTGTTCCACTGATCTATGTATCTGTCTCTCTGCCGATACCACACCGTCTTGTTAACTATAGTATAATTAACCTTAACACATGGTAGAGTGAGTCCTATTTTGTCTTAAAAGATTGTTTTTGCTATTCTAGGGTTTGTGGTTTTATATAAATTTCAGAACAAGCTTGTGTTTTATATAAATTTTAGATCAAGTTATAGAATAACTTTGCTGGGATTTTGAAAAGCATTGCATTAAACCTATAGATTAATTTGGGGAGAATTGACAACTTTATTATGTTGAGTTTTCAAATCCATAAACACAATATTTATGTATGTGTGTTTAGTACTTTTTTATTTCTTTCATAAGCATTTTAAATTTTCAGCATACAGATTCTGTGTTTTGTTCAATGTTTACTGAACTATTTCCTTTTCTTTGAAGCAATTGTAAATGGTATTGTGATTTTCATTTTTAATTTCCAAATGTTCATTTTTAGTATATGAAAATTCAATTGATTTTTTAAAAGTATCTTTTAGATTGACATACAAAATTGTATGTATTTGTAATGTACAACATGATGTTTTGAAGTACATAAGCATTGTGAAATGGTTAAATCTAGCTAATTAACAAATACATTACTTCACGGTTATTATTTTTATAAAGAAACACTTAATATTTTCCTCTTTTCATTTTTCAAGAATACAATGTATTGTTAACTATTGTCACCTTGCTGTAAAATAGAGCTCATAGAATGTATTTCCCCTATCTAACTGTAACTATGTATTCTTTGACCAGCATCTCACCACACTCCCCTCCCCTCACTACTCCATTGTCTGGTAACCACCATTTACTCTCTACTTCTACAAAATCAAGTTTTCCAGATTTCACTTACAAATAAGATCATGGCTTTCTATTCCTGGCTTATTCCACTTAGCATAATGTCCTCTAGATTCATCCATGTTGGCACAAATGGCAGGATTTCATTCTTTTTGTGGTGGAATACTATTCTGTTGTGTAGATATATACCACATTTTCTCTCTCCATTTGTCTGTTGATGGACATTTATGTTGATTCTATATCTTGGCCATTGTGAATAGTGGTGCAATAAACACAGCAATGCAGATATCTTTTTGACACACAGATTTCAATTCCTTTGAATATAGAGCCAGTAGTGGGATTGTTGAATCTATTTTTAATTTTTTGAGGAATCTCCATACTGTTTTTTATAATGTATGTACTAATTTACATTCCCACTAACAGTGTATGAGTTTCCTTTTCTCCACATTCTCACTAACACGTTATAACATTATCTTTTTTTTTTTTTTAAGATGTGGGGTACAATTCAGGGTTAGGCATACACATGTTCATTATGCGAGTACTCTTACTGATGAGGTGTGCCCCTCTCTTCCCTGGCAGTTTCCCTCAACTGCCAACACGTTATCTTTTTTGTTTTATTTTGTTTTGTTTTGTTTTGAGTCTGGGTCTCATTCTGTTACCCAGACTGGAATGCAGTAGCACAGTCACTGCTCACTGCAGCCTTTACCTACTGGGCTCAGGTGATCCTTCTGCCTCAGTCTCCCAATTAGCTGAGACTACCATTACATACCACCATGCCCAGCTAATTTTTATTTTTATTTTTGTAGAGAAAGGTCTCACTATGTTGCCTAGGCTGGCCTCAAACTCTTGGGCTCAAGGAATCCTCCCACCTCAGCCTCCCATAGTGCTGGAAGTACAGGCATGAGCCACGATGGCTGACCTCTTTTGTATTTTTTTAAATGGTCTTTCTAACAGATATGAGGTGATATTGTGGTTTTGACTTACAATTTCCTGATGACTAGTGTCTTAGTCCATTTGCATTACTGTAAAGGAATACCCAAGGCTAGGTAATTTATAAAGAAAAAAGGTTTTGGGGGGGCTCACAGTTCTGCAGGCTGTGTAAGAAGCATGGCGTCATCTGCTCTGGTAAGGGCTCAGGATGCTTCTATTCATGGTGGAAGGGGAAGAAAAGCCAGCTTGAGCAGATCACATGGCAAGAGCAGAGCAAGGAAAAGAGGGGAGGAAGGTGCCAGACTCTTTTCAGTGATAAATTTTCACGGGAACTAATAGAGCAAGCCCTCATTTGTTACCATGGGGAGGACACCAAGCCATTCATGAGGGATCCATCTCTATGACCTAAATACCTCCCACTAAGCCCTACCTCCAACAATGGGTATCAAATTTCAACATGAGATTTGGAGGGGACAAATACCTAAACTACATCTATCAATGATGTTGAGCAATTTTTCATATGCCTGTTGGCCATTTGTATGTCTTTTTTGGGAAATGGCTATTTACATCTTTTGCCCAATGTTTTAATTAGATTATTTGTTTTCTTGCTGTTGAGTTATTTGAACTTCTTACATATTTCAGATATTAACTCTCTGCTGTATGTATAGATTGCAAATATTTTCTCCATTATGTAGTTTGTCTCTTCATCTGGTTGATTGCTATGCGGGAGCTTTTAATTTGATGCGATCTCATTTTTCTAGTTATGTTTTTGTTGCTTGTGCTTTTGAGGTCTTACTTTGCACAGACCAATACCACAAAATAGTTCCCCTATATTTTCTTCTTGTAGTTTCATAGTTTCAGGGCTTCCTTTAAGACCTTACTCAATTTTGAGGGTTTTTTTTTAATATGGTGAGAGATAAGGATCTTATTTTATTCTTCTACATGTGATTATCCAGTTTTGTCAATGCTTTTTATTGAAGAAACTGTTCTTTCCCAATGTGTGATATTGGCACTTTTGTCAAAAATTAATGGGCTATAAATGCCTGGATTTATTTGTGGATTCTCAATTTTGCTCCAGAGATCTATATGTTTTTATGCCAGTGTTTTGGTTATTATAGCTGAAGGTTTGTCAATTTGGTTTATCTTTTTAAAAAACCAAACTCTGTTTTGTTGAACTTTTATATTAGTTTTTTTAAGTCTCCATTTTATCTATTTCTGCTCTGATCTTTATTATTATTTTTTTCTTCTACTAATTTTAGGTTTAGTTTGTTATTGTCTTCTCTAGTTCCTAGAGGTGCGATGTTAGGTTCTTTGTTGCATTCTTTATATCTATACTTTTTAGTTTGTATTTTAATTGCCCTTATTTTTATTGAACTTCTCACTTGATTCATGTATAGTTCTCCAAATTTCATTTAATTTTCTCTTGTGTATTTTTGTAGTTCACTGTACTTCTTTAAGAGGATTATCTTAAATTCTTTATCAGTGATTTTGTAGATCTCCATTTCTTTAGTGTCCATTATTGAAGCTTTATTTGCTTCTTTTGGAGAATGATGATTCTCTAACTCTTTATAATCCTTACAATCTGGCATTATTGCCTACGTGTTTGAGAAGACATCCTCCTCTTCCAATCCTTATAGGTGCTTTGACAATAGTAGACCTTCACTTTTTAGTCTAGCCTGTGATTCTGAAAGAACCAGTTGGTGACAACCCTGGGTAGGCAAAGCTTGTTGTGGTTTCTCTAGTTGGTTTCTTTGCTCTGATATGAGTTATAGCTGCTGGCTAGACTCCACTGTCCAGTGAAACCACTATCTAAGTTATGCTATCAGGTAGCATGGTCCTGTGATGGTCTCTGGTCAAGCTTGTCACAAGATGTATTTCCTGTTAGTTGACTTCAGTATTTGTCATCTGCAGTTGAGCAGGGTTGCAGACGGCTCTGAGGTTATGCAGAGTCTCTGCACAGGATGGACAGGACTAGAGGTTATCCTTCTTAGAAATGCATGACTAAGAATTGCCTCTCTGTCAGAATTGACCCATAGGGTGGGATTATGGCTGAGTCAAGCTACTGTTGACTTCTTGAATCAAGCAGATCTTACTGCTACAGAGATGAGCATCTCCCTGCCTGGGAAGAGTCTTTAGGCAGGCATTTTAGTTGAGCGGATCCAGTTTTTAGCCTCCAGGTCTAGTCCCTACACTTCTCTAAAATCCATGGAGGTCAGTGCCTCCCTCCCTGAGTTAGGTTGATAGGTGGGATTTTTTGGCTGAATGGAGCCACTGCATGACTTCCTGGATCAAGCCAGTCTACCCCTAAGCTTTTCCAAAATAGGTAGAGGCAGCCGTCTTTCTGCTTGGGCAGGATTGTAAGTGTGAGCTCTGAGACCTGGCATGGAAACTAGCCATCTAGGGACTTCAGCGAGGTTTAACTTCCCTTAGTGCTTTGGAAGGCGACCAGCTCAAGTTTGTGGGTGAGCTATGAAATTGGCTGGATTCCTTGATCAAGTGCCACAACTGGCAGGAACACAGAAGTCTCACCAAGATCCGACACTGGTCACTGTGACCTCTGACTCCTTTCTTTGTTTTTATTGGACTCTGGGCAATCTAGTCATGCCGTTATCTCCAGTGTTTTCTGTGAGATGAGATCAAAATGGTCCTCCTGGAAAGCATCCAGGGAAGCTGGATTACTCTCTTTGATTCTTTTTGTATGTTTGTTTGTTTCCTGCAGTAGAAACTAAGATTCCAAGGAAACCCTCTTTGTCTGGTATTGTGCCAACTTGGGGGAATGGACGGGGCAGCATGGTTGAAGAGAGATTGTTTTTACTCTTGAAATTCAGTTTTCATTCAGTTCCGCAGACCACACGTGTGTCTCAGGCCTATTTCCAAGTACATGCATATCTCCTCTTATTGGGTTTCACTTTATTGTGCTTTGCAGATATTGTGTATGTATAGTTCATCATAAATTTTGAAAACAACACAAACTTCAAATCATAGCACACTGTAAAGAATAAGCTGAGATATAAAGAATTCCTTTCTAAACTACGTAAGGTATTATGGAAGAAGATGAATAGAAAAGAAAATATGATAGGAATGACAGCTCAATAATATTTTCAAAGTGTCAATTAAAGGTTAGTCAGATTTGGCTTAAGTAGATTTTCACCCTCTGGTTGGTTTCTGATGTTTGCCCTATGAATGAGTGGATACTGCAAATGTTTATTTTCTCCCTTCACCTCATTTTGTAAGAATTCAGTACTAAGTCTCAAGGTTTCTTTTAGCTAAGGAAGTTTATTTTTTTTCCAGCATATTCTTGTAGGAACTGGAAGACATGCAGTACATCAGGGGGTATAAAAATGGCTGGGAGAAGTGCCCCTCATCTCACCGATTATTAAAAATAATCCAGCTGAAAGGAAAGACAAGATAGATACACAATTTCTCTCACATTACCCCATCTTTATCCTTCTCAAAGATATGACCTTGAGTGAAAAACACAGGTACCCAGGTATTCCACACAAATATTACATTTGTCTTAAAATATCTGACCAGTAAAATAGTCATCAATACAAGAATATTCAAAGGAATTGAATACATTTTGCACATATTTTCATGGGTCCTTCACTTTATATTTATATATTTATTTTTAAATTATGCACAGATTATATTTGTATACATGTGTAGGGTACAAAGTGGTATGACTTTTGACTCCATCACCCCAAATATTTAACATTTTTTGTGATCAGGACATTAAAAATTTACTCTCGGTGATATTGAAATGTTTAATATTCAATTATTAGCTATATTCAGCAAGATATGCACTTTAATTCAAAAAAAATCAGACTTATTACTCCTCAGTAAATGAGGCCTTGTTCCCTTTGACTATCATTTCCTCATTTTCCCTCTCCAAAAATTAAACTGAAAGGAGTCTCTTTACTTTTGTTTTTTTGAAAATTTTATTATTGAATCTTTGTCCACTGTTTTTGTGTATTGTATCATTAGTCATTATTTAATAGAAAAACCAAAAATGTTAAAATGTGATATTGAAGCTTAGAAAACTTTATAGAAATTAAATTAATAAAGTAAAACTGAAATTTATTTTAACTTTATACCAAAAGCCCACTTCTTTGTTATATATTCCACTCTATTCTCTGGTCCACATTTTAAAAAAAATGCCTTTTACTCTTCCTTAAGTGAATTTGTTAAGTTGCTCCAGAGAGAAGAAAGATTTATTGGAGTTCAAAAATTGAAATGTGGAAGGCTGTCTTTGTGACTTGTTCATGTTATATAATTGTGAAATACAGAGATTGAGATTGGAAGAGTAGCTGGAAAGAACCAGTGGTGACAACAGAATAACTGTTTCCTTTACTATATTCCACTGAAGAGCATGGAGGTGGAGCCCAGTAGACCCTTATAAGTGTCTGGATCCTCAAAGTTTTTCTCTTAAAAAAGAATTCAGGTGCTCACAGATCCCAGGGGTTGCCTCCAAGGAACTGATAAACTACTCATGGGGGCAGACGTGAACAAATAATAATATAAGGCAGAACAAAAAAAGTGCTAAGTCAGAGGTAAAGAGAAAATCTGGTGGACTTGGAATGAAGAAGCCAGTAAATCCAAGTGAGAGTTTGAGGATACCTTCATGGAGGAACAGTATTTCAATAGATAGACCCAGTTAACAGAGATTACTCCACACTGAAGATAAAAAATGGTGATTCATGAATGCATCTGAAATGCTCAAGGCTGAATAAGCACTCTGGCTGTAGCACAGAGTGTATTAAAGATGAGTATAGGACATAGGGTTGGAAAGGTACATTAGAACCATATTATTCCACAAGGTTTCTTGAGTCATAATAAAGATTGTTGGAATATATATGCCTAAATCTCCTCCCCAAAGAGTTTAAACCATGAGGTCAAGGGAGACTCACAGTCAATTTGGGTAACACTGTAAAACAGAAACTTTCCCATAGACATCAAATATCCTATGTTTATCCTTCTTCACTATAGTATGGTTCTTATTATTAGATAACTGAAAGAAAAGGAGTATCATCATTTCTCTAATATAGTTGAAAGTCAAGGTTCAATTTTTCATACCAGCACTAGCATTAAGTGGAGTAACAGTATAGAACCTGGATGTTTTAATGCAAACATGGCATTATCTTTTCTATTTAAACATCAGTCTTCTTCCCAGAACCTTCTTCAGAGCCCCCAACACCTCCTTATTCCTCAGGCTGTAAATGAAGGGGTTCAGCATGGGAGTAACAATAACATCAAACACAAAGAGATGCTGATCCACCTCTGCAGGCAGAGAGGAACCAGAAGTCATGTAGATGATCATGGCTGGACCAAAGTAAAGGCTGACCACACTGAGATGGGAAGAACAGGTGGCCAGAGCTTTGTTCCTGCCCTCAGGGGAGTTCATGTGGAGGACAGTGAGGAAGATGAGGATATAGGAGGTCAAAATGAGTCCAAAAGGAATGAGAAGGAAAACAATGCCGGATGCCAATACCACCTTCTCATAGGTAGAGGTGTCCTCACAAGAGAGCTTCAGAAGGGACATGACCTCACAGAAGAAATGGTGAATTTTCCTGGAACCACAAGTGGAGAAATGCATGGCATAAATTGTGTGCATTAGGGAGACAAGTACACCCCCAGCCCATGATCCTGTGGCCATTTGCACACAGACTCTGGGGGTCATAATGACTGGGTATCTGAGGGGACTACAGATGGCCAAGTATCGGTCAAAAGCCGTAAGAGTCAGCAGAACACACTCAGCCACTCCAAGCATCAAGTAAAAAAAGATTTGGACTCCACAGCCGATGCGAGAGATGCCTCTGTATCCCAAGAAGAAGTCGGTGGCCATCTTGGGGACGGTGGTGGAGATTAGGGTCAGGTCCATAAGGGAGAGCTGGCTGAGCAGGAAGTACATGGGGGTGTGGAGGCGGTCGTCGCCTAGGATCAGCAGGGTCAGGACAGAGTTTCCCGTGATGGTCACCCCAAACATCAGGAGGACAATGGCGATGAAGAGGCCAGGATGCTGGGAGTCATAGAAGAGGCCCAGGAGTATGAAATCTGAGGTGGAGGATTCATTTCCTTGTCCCATATCTTAGTCTACTTGCTGGATCTGGAGGATAATGGAAAAACCACATGTAATGAGATGCTGCTTCTCATACAAATGCATAAATATATATTGCAATATGTTTGAATGTAGGAAAGATGTGTGGTTTGGCATCTATTTAGTAATATTACTAAGCAGTCCATCTGGAAAGGTAAACAACAGAAGTGAAGAATATTAATTTTGGTCACCATATTACTACATCACTTGGCACCATGCTGCTATCATTCCATGAGGATTACAAATGTAGTTTTTAGTCAGCAGGAAAATCCCCATACATTTTGAGGGAGAGAGAATTCAGAAAAAATTAAATGTGGACCTGGTTACTAATGCACAATAACTGATGGGATCTGAAATCTCTGCCTGCTTCTTGCTTCCAGATTTACCACCTACATCTAGAATTATCCATAGGAGACTCTCAGATGACCAGGCAGATGGCACAATCAGCCAAGGGTGGGATATTTAATGACTCTAATCATTGACACTGTCCAAGAATGCCTTGAAATAATAGACTTGAACTAGCCGTCATAGTTCATATGATAAATCAGCCAATGTAGAGTAATTGGAGGTATATTGAACTTTGGAAATTTCAGGCTTCATTTTTGAGAAAATATACAACAATTTGTAATGAATAGTTCCTACAAAAGCATCTTGCTTTCTTCACTGTCTCTCTGCCATATCACTTTCATATATTTTTTCATATACCAATTTTATATATTTTTACGTAAACCCATATGAGCAGATCCTTCTAGAACATTCTTTATCATCTTATCTAAAATTTTGGCTTTGTTCCTCTGTTATTGCATTTGTGCCATCTCCTTATGGATGAGGTTGAGACAAACAAAAATTAAGAAAAACAGGGAAGGCCAAAGAACTGTCTTGATCTATAATAGCATCAGGAAGGAATGGATTTGCAATATTAATAGAAATTCGTTATTTATTTATTTATTTATTTATTTATTTTTGAGTTGGAGTCTCACTCTGTCACCCAGACTGGAGTGCAGTGGCGGCTCCCGGCCACCGCAGCCTCGACCTGCTGGGCTCCGGCGATCCTTCCACCTCAGCCTTCCGAATAGCCGGAATTACAGGCGCGCGCTACCATGCCCGGCTGATTTTTTTTTGTTTATTGTAGAGATGAGGTCTCGCCAAGTTGCCCAGGTGGGTCTCGAACCCGCGGGCTCAGGCAATCCACTCACCTCAGCCTCCCAAAGGCGCGGGATTACAGGCTGAGCCACCGAGCCCGGCTGAAATTCGTTATTTCATTTTTGCATTTTTTAAATTGGCTTATCAACATTTTTAACTCACATCAGAATTGTACTTCCCAGAACTAGGAAATAATCATGAAAACAGTAGAATAGTCCATTCAGTATTCAATATTTGTTAACATTATTCCAAATGCACATATATATAACTATATCCATTTAGTCTTTAGCTGTCCCATAGATACAGAATTAAAGCATCAGTTTTTTGCCTATTCTCTAATGACATTGGAGGAGCATATCTGGAGAAGTTGTCAGACTCAGATCCATACAATTCTGCAAAACAGGTGTGTAAAACATTGCTTACTCTGCTGGAAGCCCCTATAGGCATATATATGCATATTAAAGATTGGAAAATCTTGCAGTTAAAAAAGATCTTCAAGTTTTGCCAAGAATCTTGTATAGTTTGACACTAAGCTTCCCTTCCCCCCCCCTCCCCCCATTACATTGATTAACACTCTCTGGGCTGTTAGGTTTAATGAAACACTATTTTGGAAATGTTGAATTAGACTTAAGAACTTTCAATAATTGACAAGGGGTGACTGAAGAATGTTATTTTCTTTCTAGAAATTCCAAATTAAATCATAATTTTAATCTTATCTGGAGGAGTTTTTTTATGTTCTTGCTAATTGACAGAGGTCTTGTTTACCCTGGAGAAGTAAAAACTTGTCTTCTAAAAAAGAGCTACTTTTTGAGAGAATGACAAAGAACAAATAAAGAGCACAAAAAGAACATCTTTTAAGGTTTGTTTGATTCATGTAAAAAATATTTTAACTGCCTTGCCTTAAAAATATATAAATACAATGATTGTTATTGTTTTGCATTTAAATTAAATGATAAGAAACACAATTATCCAATGAAAAAATATATAATTTAGTTTATTTTGCCTGCTAATTTAAGTAGAAAGATATTAAGGAAAAGAGAAGAGGTGAGATAAAGGGTAAAAGGGAAATCTCCCAAAAAGAGGAGAGATGGATGATGACAGAAAGTCCCAAGTAAGGAGGTGTGAGAGAAAAAGCTATCCCTTCCATTCTTTCTTGAGTTTTTACCTGAATACTCCTTATTAAAGCCTACCACTGGCTTGCTTCATCTCCTCTCCCATGTTTTATATATTTTCTTACACATTATCACCATCTATGATCATAAGAAGCATTTATGTGCATGTTTCTGCCGATTTTTGTTCCCATTAAGTTGTTTCCTCCAGGACAAAGAATTGGTTCAGCACCATATTCTCAGTATCTACAAAGTGCCTGCACATACAAGTTCTTTATCAATATTTATGGAACAACTGAATCAAAGGATACACAAGAAAACCAGATGGTTTCATATTTGTATGTGCTGATAGTGGGAGAAATGGTGGGGGGGGTTCTATTTGGAGTTTCTAGCCGAATATGAGTGTATGCATACTGCTTTGATTCCATGCCCCCGCTGCTTACTTCTGCTCCTAAGAAACTCATCACCGGCTAGCACCACCCACGGCAGATCCAGGGGCCTGTTGACTCCTGTCTCCAGCTGCCCAGCCGCCCGCTGCATTGCTAATGATGACTATAGCAACTGAGTGTGGCATGGAGAGGAACTTGTCTAAGGATGGAGTAGACTTGGCCAATGCAAAGTCAAAATAGGCAGCAGAAGTTTTCCAGCTCTGTATACGATGATCACTTAAATATTTCTAAGTTTGAAGGATCGGAAAGGTGTTTTTCAGACTGATAGCTCTGTGTCAAGTAAGCAAATAAGCTCAGGCCATCTCTCTAAAGAGCTGCTGGGGAGAGGTTTCTACACAGCTCTGACTGGTCTCATAATAGGCATTCATGAGTATATGTTGAACTTACAAATTCAAGCATGAATTTGAGCATATGCTGTTAAATGCATAAACCTGTGGTCAATGTTTCAAATAATTATTGTGCATATTAAATAATCCAAATGCTTTGTTGAAACTTGGTTTACTTAGAATCTCTTTCTGAAGCCTAGAAAACACCAAAGACATCTTTAAACCCCATCTTTGGAAAGCAAGGATTTAATTTTTGTTTATGCATAATTGGTTTAACTAATTTGCTTGGACAGGCAAGTTTCTAACTGACTAGTAGCTGTTTGGGTTAGCACCATTATATACTGTGTGCATGTAAATACAGAAGACACATGCAACTATCAGGTATTTGCCCTGGAATCCGACCATTCACTGAATTCTCATGACTTCAACTTTTCCTGAAATTATAACATAGAGCTGGCAGCTGTTTCCAAGTATTTCGTAGGTATTACCTTACACACACCTCACAAATTGATTCTAACCTTCATGCCTACCTCTTGAGCCCAGGAATAATGACTCCTTTCTCCAGTTTTGAATTACCTTGTCATCATGCACGTGTCTGTTCTTGTACCCTCCTAGGGATTCTGGATTCTCTACATCTCCCTTCGTACCTTACTGCTCATCTAGTGAGATATTAGTAGTAAGAATTTATTCTGAACAGCTTCTGTGGAAGTTCACATCAAACCCAGGATGTGTCTAGTAGCCCATGAATCAGAGATTAAAAATAAGACTGTGGGCTGGGAAAGATGCTGTGGGCCCTCCAGAGATTACGTTGGCTCATTCCAGCCCTAGCAGATAATTAGTTCGGGTGTCAGAGGGCAGAGCTGTAATTCATCAGCAGTATGATGGTTGAGAAGTGAGTCTGGGCTTGAACTCAGATTTTACTACCTGTGTGACCTTGGGCAGGTTTCATCACCTCCCAAGCTCCTCTTTCCTCATCTATAAATTGGAGATAACAATAGTCTTTTAGAGTTGTTGTGAGGGTTACATAAAATAATACATGTGAAGATATGAACAATACACCTCGGCTGGCCCATAACTGTGTTGAGATGAACCTTCAGAAGACACGTGTATCACAAAGTAGCTAACGTTGAATTAACATGTACTCACTGTGATTTCACTGATAATGGATGGTTTGGTATATGCAAGTTAACCAAAAATGTCGCCCCAGTTCATACCGTAAGACACAATCAGACTGAAGGCTTTGTGATTTGACTGATTTGGGGGAGGAGTCTGTATTTAGCAGAGGAGAGAGATCTGGCTTACAGGTGCTGGCTAGGGTGGTAACCAAGGACACTGATTATCAGTGGCTTCAGTGGAAATCCCAACTTTCCTCTTACACCATCAAAAACGGTCACTCACTGAGAGAAGTCACTCCTGATCTCATACTGGTTCTAACCCTCTGACCTTGTGTTTGTACCATTTCTGGGGCACAGTGTTATTTATGTTCCCCTTGTTCCCCAAAATGTTTTATAAATTATTTAATTATGTATATTTTAAAATAATTTTTATTTTATTTATTTTTCTAATACAATATCTAAGAGAAAAGAATCTAAATAAGTGCTTTAGACTTGGTAAGTACCTGATAAATAAATTTTCTAAAATTTATTTCAACATTCATTGAGGAATTTGCATATGATGAATAGCCCTTCTTGTGCAAATATTATTTTAGTTCTTTATTTTGTGTGACAATCACCTGCAAGGAAATTTCTATGAGCCTCAATTCTTGTTAAGATTTTGCAAATATTAACTCATTGAAATCTGGCAACTCAATAATGCAAGAACTGTTATTATAATTTTCATATTATAAGATAGAAAACTGAGTTTCGAGTCATTCAATAATTTGTCTAATGTCAAAACGTTAATAAGAGGTGGAGCCTGGCTTGAACTCTAGAAGTCTGTCTCCAGGGGACTATATTCCCCGCCCCTGGGCCCCCTTCCTATCCTCTACCATGCTCCCAGCCCCCTTCTATGCTCCCAGCCCCTTGGTCTTCTTGCTCTGTGACTTGAAGTTCCCTCCTATTGGCCCTCCTATTTATTGTCATTCATGTATGTGACATCAGCCTCCTCCCTAGGTGCCTCAGAGCTGGTACTGCAGGTCTACCATGGACCTGGACAGGGCAGACACATGGGTATATGCCTGGGAGAGAGTGTCAGTTCAGGAAAATCTCCATTCTAGAGAACTGCAAGAAATCAACACAAGTTGTTTAATGGGAGACTGAATTTATAAGAGAATTCTTTCATTAAGAGAAATTCAATGATTGCAAAATTAGTCATTTCATTTCATTAGAAATGTAAGCATCAGATTGTGATTTATAAACCACATTGAAATTTATAAAATGATTTTAAATTTTGCATTGTAAATTAGTAATTTGGCTTTATTGGGAATGTAAAAATCACATTATGATTTATGATTTCACAAATGATTTGTGTTTCATGTGTGCCAACGTGTTTGCAGTCTCTCTCTTGCAGCTTTTTTGATCAGCAGTGTAATGTTGTTTCTCAGGGCTAGCACTGCAAGCTCCTCAGTGGCTGGACTTTATTGCAGACTTCTCACTGTGCAGCTTGGGGTTAGATTCAGGGATATTACTGGTTAATTTAAATGTAATAAAAAAATCAGTGAATTCACAGAGAGTTGTATCATGTTTTCCATGAGTGACAGCCCTGAAATGGCCACCCCGTTGCTCCATACTGACCATTGGCAGAAGGAGTCTACACCCATAAGACAGAGCTCCAAGGAAGTGTCCACTTGAGGACACATTTTAAAGAAGACTGAACAGAAAAGAGGACTGAATTAAAAAAATGTGGTACATATACACGATGGAATACTATGCAGCCATAAAGAAGAATGAAATCATGAATTTCGCAGCAACCTGGATGGAACTAGAGTCCATAATACTGAGTGACCTCTCACAAAACCAAAAAATTAAGTATCACACGTTCTCACTCATATAGTAGACCTTGATCATCCAACGTATTACCACAAGAAAATGACTGACTGTGGTGGGATACTGGGTTGGGGGGAGGGGGAGGGGGATGGGATTAATGGTGGTGGGGACACCTCATATCAACAAGGGTACCTGAACGAAACATTTTTGTATGCCTAACCCCTAACTGTACACCACAATAACATAATAAAATAAAATTTAAAAAAAAAAAAAAAGACATCCACATAAAGTCCAGGTAAACTCACAAAATTGAGATTGGGGAATAAAGAACTGAAATTATATAAGAGTTTGATTCTCAGGCTCCCCTTCTTTGGATTTGACACAGCTGCCAACATGTATCTATCTCAATCTCTCTGTCTAATTTCAACAGGGAGCTGAGAGTTTAAGTTCCATAAATTACCATGAGAGAAGTGAAAATGAGATGCTGAGGGAATTCAAAGAAGAAGCGAGTTGCCTGCGTCTGGGAGGATGGGGAACCTGATGTGGGTAAGCAGGATTTGGAACTGGAGTGGAGACTGGCATCTACTTAATTTCAGAAGAAGATGGTCGACAGTATCCGAGGATAAACACTCTGAAAGAAAGAAATGAGAAAGTCTAAGTGCACAGTCCCTGGCAAATAATAGGCACTTATTCAATAAGTCCTTGACCTGGGTCTAAATCTTAGCTTAGCATTTTCTCCATCAGAAGGATCACATTCCTCCTTTGTTTACACTCACACCTCAACTTTCCACCCACAGTCTTACAGTTAACAAGGTCATAGTTTCTCAGTGCTGATGGAGATTTGTCTTATTTTTCCATTCGTCTCTCTTTCAAAGCCAGTATTTCTTATTTGGAGAAGAAGGAATTAAGAGACCACTCACTATGTATAAGAAGGAAAATTTGAAGTTGCTCAGATTGAGTCCAAAATGGGCGTGATAAGAGGAGAGAAAAGGCAGCAAAAAAAGGCACAAAAGCTCATACATTTGTGGGCTGCTCAGTTTCCTCCTAATCTTCCTGGGAGGTAGTCTGGCATAAACCCTTAGTAAATTATGTTGAATGAGTCAGTAAGGGAATAAATTAATATCTGATCATCATCATAATAGCTAATATTTGTAAAGGACTTACCTTGTTGCAGTCACTGCACACAATGATTTACATTCATCACTTTCTCTTTTATTTTGGTTGGGTGGTTGGGTGACTTCCTGAATATCACACCACTAGTAAGAGATGAAACCAGGACACAAATCCATCACTGCGTTTACTTTAGTCCCACACTAATGCTGTTCCCATATCACATTTTATCCCAAATAGTCATTCAACAGATACTTATTGAGCACCTATTATGTGCTTGTCATATGCTAGATTATGGAGGTAGGAAGGTGCCTCAGACAGTCATAGATGCTTGATGAGTCTCAAAGTGGAGGCGGGGAAAAGAAAGAAATAGGTAATGGAGCACTACTCACATCTGAAACCAATTACTTCAGCCATTGATAGGTGCTATAAAAGTAAAACACAGGTGGAATGACAGGAAATGAGGGGATGGCGGACTACCTTTGATAGGGTGGTCGGGAAAGGCATCTCTGAAGAAGTAACATTTAAGCCAAGACCTGAAAGTTAAAGAGCTTGTCATGGCTAAAAGCACCAGGAGAAAAAGGGATTTGTTATATCGCTATAAGGAAAACAAAATGGTAAACAGTTCCATAAAATGTTTAATTTCCCAATCACTTCTGATGCATTATTGCACTCCTCCTCATTAGAACAAGCCTCTAAAAATCGTTCCATTTCGGGATCCCTTCCACAGATTGTTTCCAGCTACTTACTCCCATCCCCCACTGCTATTTGGCAAGTTGGTTAGTTAATAATTGCAGGTCATCAGTAAGGCTGACTTAAAGGTCAACCAACTCTGAGAGAAAGAAAATCCTCCAATTAGTTAGGAATCAGTGAAGAGTAATGCCCAAGCCAGGGTGAGCCATATCAAAGAAATCAAGAGAAAAGGCTCCCAACTATTGTCCAAAAAGCAACTCGTTGCTCTTTAGGGAAAGCCAAACTTGGCCTGCCTAATGAGCCTTGAAACTTTGAGCAAACAAATTCAGAGTCCACATTAGAGGTAAGCAGAGGACAACGGAGAGGGGATCATTAAACACACTGATTGGATGTGACCCTCTCCCCATTGTGAGGAGCTCAACAGTTCTGGTGAGTCTTCATGAGAGAGACAGTCAGGATGGGCTGAGAGCAGAGCACTCGGAGTTCACCAGTGTATACAGTGTGGACTGTCACTACAAACAGGGAAGTGAGTGCTAATCCATCATGACACTCTTTTCTCTGAGCCTACAGGGAGCCTCAGAATCCCTCTCAACACAAATCCAGAGGCAGCTACTATTGCATAATGAGAATCAGAGTACAGTAATAAATCTGTATGCATTTCTGCATTCTAACCCATTTTCATATCGCCATCCCTAATATCAGATCACTATGTAGCTCTCTATATGGGCTGACTTATTTGAGATTATCCATTACAGTAGTAATTACCATTTAGTGAGCACCTGCCACACACCAGCGGGCTTGTTAATTCTCTACAGGCTCTCCTAAGTCATCTCCATTGCAACCTCAAGAGGTGGGAATAGTATTAGTCCCACTTTACAAATAAGAAAGCAATAAGCTTAAAGAGGTTGAGAAACTTATAAACACATGGAGCTGGTAAATGACTGAGCCAGAAAACAAACCTAGATATTGACTGATTCCAAATTTAGAGTAGAATACACCACATCATGGCTAACTTTTTCAGAAACCAACACTTAAGAATAAAAACTTCAACACATTCTACTAAATACAGTCCAAATCTCTACCAATAACTAGCCCTCTAAACTCAGAGCAATGACAGTAAGATCCACAATGACTATTGAGACAGATATTCTTCTTTGTTCAACACATTCTGAGAAGTAAAGCCACTGTAAAAAATCTCCATGATAGCAAGCTGGGATTTGACCCCAAGTCTACTAAGACCAAGTTAGTTCTTAACACAAGACTGACGAACAGCTGGGTATATCCTTTTATTCCATTTCAAACAACAGCTTGTTCGTGGCTTTTCACTAAGTCCTGGGCTGGACAGTGGTGCTACCACAATGAACAGTATCCCTCATGATTCCCATGTTTACAAACTAATAGACATTAGATAATAAGGACACAGGAGATCACTTACTTATCATTGTTGCTTCCAGGGCTCTGAGAGAATAAAACAAATGGACAATCCAATTTTGAAGGTGGGTGAGGTGAGGTCAGAAAAGTTTTCAGGTGAGCCTGAAAGGATAGGTCTGGTTAAGCATCTTCAGGGAACACTTGAACTGCCAAGGTCTGTATGAGTTAATGAGGCATAACATTACTAGAGGAGGTTGTTGAAAAAGAAAAAATAAATCAGAAAGAGGACAAAGATATCCTTGGCTCCCAATTTGGCCAAGAACTTGAATTGGAACTTGGGACACAACATGAAGGAGTGTGGCTATTGAACCATCCATTCCTCAGGCCCCACTTGGTTGAGTCTGGAGCAAAAGAAAGAGCATCATCCAAGAAAACCAATGCATAACACAGCTCTGAAACCCCCGCCCTGCCTTTCATTCTGCCCCCTGTGCCTTAAAGTGAACATGTCCACTGCCAGGTTTTCCAAGGACACTCAACATATGTCTGCCGTCTGTAGCAACAGGTAAACTGAAAACAGGTAGAGACCAACAGAAGTTAAAAACTGTGCCAAACAACAGATTTGTGGAGTCCATGGATTGTTGAAGCCCTAAGAACTATTTTCTGGCATTTTTCCTCTAGAAAAAAATAATAATAATTTCTTTAATACTTTGTTTTCTACCCTGAGATAAAATGTTTACAATTGAAACCTTCCTCAGACTTCCCTTCTCCAAGAAATGGGCCTCAAAATCAGATTTCATCATTTTGGGTTTCATGACTAGAAAGTATTTGAGGACAGAGGTGGTTATGGGCCCAAGTAAGTTTTACTGGTAAAGTTGTGAAGAATCCACCTGGGGAATAAGAGTGAAGGGGTCAAGAAGCCCTAAATATTAAGCTTTTCTGATTTCCTGAGTGGAGAACAAGGATAGTCCCCAGATTTACTTGGACAGGTTCTCTTTATTACAGCATAAGCAATGCACAAAATGTCTAGCTACACATTTTAAATTGAATTAACATGGGTAATTCCCTCTTCTACCTATGTTGAAATAACTAGTACTGAACTTTCTATACTGCCATAAACAACTAGAAAATGAGACAAAATAGATGAAATGACTGTTTTCAAACTTAGAACGAGCATACCAGAGCATTAAATCCTGAGAGAGCCAGGAAATGAATGAGGTAAGCACTAACAGTAACCCCAAGTTTTGGTCTCAAGGCATTTTTTTTGGTCTATAGCATAAGACAGGGAAACTGAAGCAAAGCATAGTGATATCACTGAATTGTGAAGACAGGGATCAGAGTTAAGAAGGCAAAGACACACTGAATGGTCAAGGCAGAGTACAAGAGAGGAGGAAGTTATGCGAGGAAAGAGCTCTGGAAATCAGCAGAGAGATACTCGAGTCTGTTTCCGGACAAATAGCTATGCACACATGGGTGAAACCAGGAAGCCTTAAGGTGAATAGTTTCTAGAGCTCAGACTGGGCAAAGAAATGTTACCATTCTGATTAGCCAGAACAGACAGACCTCATTCAGAACCCAGAGAATTCAATAGACTCCCCCAAAGGGGTCTGTCTTATAAGTAGAGATAAATAGCCTTAGAGTAAAGGTTGTCCCAGACTTATTTTTAAAAGGTTAAAAGCAACTCAAAAAAGATTAAACGAACCTGCCAATAAGTACCTGACAAGACAAACTTCAACATTCTTCAAAGAGAACAAACAAAATCCAAACACTCAACCACAAAACATCAAAATTCTCAGAATCTAATAAAAAGTGCTAGCCATGTGGAGAAAGGGTAATGTGACCTGTATCCAGGAAAAAAATCAGGCAGTAGAAACACACTCAGGATGACAGATATGATGGTATCAGCAAAGACTTTAAAAGAGCTCTTTCTATATAAGCCCTGAAGTTTAAAGAAAAACCTGTAAATAAAGAGAAAATAAAAGATGTTTTTAAAATTAAATAGAACTTCTAAATTTGAAAAATAAATTATTCAAAATGAAAAAGTCATGAGATGGGCTTAATATTAATAGCAAAACAGACCAAAAAAAGATATCAATGATCCCAAAGATGTGAAAATGAAAACTCTTCAAAATGATGCACAGAAGATTTTTAAAAACTGAAAAAAAGATCAAAGTTTCATTAGCCTCTGGGATAATAGGAAGTTTCTGAAATATATATAACTGGAGTCCCAGAAGGAGAGAAAGATAAAATATTTGAAAAAAATAACAGCTGAGCATCCTTTATATTTGATGAAAACTGTAAGTCTGCATACTTAAGAAATTCAGTGCACCCAAGAAAGAATAAAAACAAACAAACACCACCGAAGAAGATATAATCAAATTGCTGAAAATAAATGATGCAGAAAGAAAATCTTAAACAGGAAGTAAAAGAAAGACATATTATATAGAAAACAAACATAAGAACTATTGCAATGTAATGCAAGCTAGAATGAAATGGAACATTTAAAAGTGTTTTTTAAAAATCCAACCTGGAAATATACATACAACAAAAATATCATTAAAATAAAAGTGGAATTGACATTTTCAGAAAAATGAAAATGATAAATCAGCAGCAGACCTATATGAAATATTAAATGAAGCTTCTTGTGCTGAGGAAAATGGTAATGAATGGAAATGTGAACCTATACCAAGGAATGGAGAATACCAGAAATGATAAATACATTAGTAAGTATGAAAACAAAACTTTATTGCTTTATTAGTTTCCTTAAAAAGATTATTGCCTGTTTAAAGCAAAAAATTATGATAATGCATTATTAAATTTATAAAATGCAGAGAAAGAAAATGTTTTTTAAAATCACAAAAGATAGGAGGAGGGAAATTGAAGTATAGAATAAACATTATACATGAAGTATTACAATATTATTTGAAGAGAGAGATCTAGAGAAATTACTAAGAAAGTGAAACAAAGAGGTATAGTTAATCACTCAGTAGTGGAGATAATCGAGAATGTCAAAAGTTATTCAATTAAATATTTAAGTATAAATAAGAAGAAAACAGATGGGTTAAATAGAAAACAAATAGGATTCAAATGGGTAAACTTATTTAAATAATGTCATTAAATGTAAATGATCTAAATAGTCCATTAAATGACAAAAATATATAAAAAGCTCCAACTATAGCTCTATCTATAATAAAAAAATTAAAACCACTTTAAATATACAGACACAAGTGGATTAAAAGCTAAAGGATATACCACACAAACACTAATCTTAATAAAGTTGGAGTGGCCATATTAATATTAGAAGTGGAGACTTCCACACAGGATAAAGAATACAACCAGGGCATAAGGGAACATCTTAGGTAGATGGCAATGTGCCATATCTTGATTTGTTACTAGATACATGAGTACATATATTTATTGAAAATCCTCAAAAATTGCACTTAAATGGTTGTGTTTTATTGTATATAATTTGTACTTCACCTGGAAAAGAATAATTTTTAAAATAAAGAACCATACATGCTGATATGTGAAGAGATTCAAGATGTACTATTAATGAACAAAGCAAGATGAAGAATGCACACATACATGCATAGCATATGCACACATATATACATATATTAACTATATATACTAACTATCTATATATGTGTGTCTATATACTTACAATCATTTTCAGAAGGACACAACAGAATGGTTGCTTTGCTGCAGAAAACTAGGGTTGGGGGAACTTTTTCACTTTCATCTCATGCTTTTCTGAATTGCTTGAATTTTTCTCATAGGCACATAAATTCCCTTAATAAATATTGATAGGGGTGATCTGTATAGTGAGAATTAGAATGCTACTCACACACACACACACAGTTTTGATATTTTAACTCATTTGATAAGTATTTATTCAATATTCATTCAATAAATACTTTTTTTCCTTCTTTATGTTAGAGATGTAGGGTACAAATCAGGATTAGTTACATAAGTGGTGTACATACAGTTGAAGTTTGGGCCTTCCACTGGTATTCGTTTCTCCTGGTTTAGGATCAAGTACCCTTAGTGATGGTAAAACAAATAACATTTTCAAAAATAAAATTACTTATTCCTAAGAAAATTTACATGAGATGAATCTTTTTCTTTCTTAGCTCTGCCCAAACAAAATAATGTGCTGATTAAAATGTATCCATTTAAAATAAGCCAACAAACCAATCAACCAATGAACAAATATCGATTCCAAATTTTTCTCTGGGTCTCCAGTTGAAATGACTGCTTGCCTAGATAAATACAAATCTATCTGAATATCCCATATCGATTCACAATGGATATCTCAAGGTTTCACAGTTATTTGTCCACACCTACCATCACTATTTTGTCAGTGGGTTGGTTATTAATCAAAGGTCATCAGCCTGGCTGGAGTAAAGTCAACCAACTTTCGGAGAAAGAAAAAGTTCCAATTAGCTAAAAATCAGTGGACAGTGAGAAATATCAAAGAAATTGAAAGCTGATCTTGGTCTGCCTAAGGGGTATGACATTTAGCCCCCATGCCTATGTTATATCATCCTGATGGCACAACCAAAACTCATAGGCAGATGCATCTTAGTAACAAACACAGACCTGTCACAACCCACTCTAATCTCTGTTTCTCACCACTACTCCCCACTCTCTCATACCTCCTTGCTCCAGCTTCACTACACTTTCATGCCATCTCTATATCAGCATTTCCTTTCATCTTCTTTAATACACAGCTCAAATGTTACCTATTCTGTGATGTCATCCCCAGCCTCCCCACGGAAGTAGTATCTCCTTTTCCTGGAGTCCTAAGCCCTTGCCTATGGCTATGACCAGTCATTGTATGATGACTATCATTGCTTCCTCCTTCCACAGCACTGCTTCTCAATTCTGGATACACATTAAACTTAACCTGGAAAAAAATTTGTAACTTGGGTTTAGCTCAAAGATTCCAATAAAATTGGTCTGAATTATAGCCTGGGCATAGGAAGTTGACAAGTTCCCCCTGGGTGATTATAATGTGCAATCAAGGCTGAAAACCATTGCAGGAGGCCAGTGCTTCAAAACTTTAATGAGCACATGAATTTGTGCATTTGTGACAAGCTCGCAGGTGCCCTACAGCTGGTATTCAGGCCACATTTTGGGTAATGAGGCATCAGATAGTAAACTCCCTGAGAGCAGGCAACTGACACTGTGTTACTCAAATATTATGTTGTCAGGCATATGTAGCAGACAAGAGGGCATGAACCCAACCATGTAGACTAGTAATTTGGCAAAATCTATTAAAATTTAAATACGCACATACATTGTGACCAGCAGTCCCATTTTTGTCAATTATTGAATAATAATACTACTAGTTCATGAGGCTCTTCATAAAGAATATTTAGTGTGTCCTTGTTTGTAATGACAAAAAAAACTAAATCTTTATTGAGAAAGGAATAATTGAGTAGAAACTATTTGTACACCTTTGTGAAATATTAAGTAGCCATTGAAAAAAATGCTTTAGAGCTAAATCTATGGAACTGAAGACTTATCTCTAATGTCTTGTTAAAACGTTGCCAAATAGTATTCATAGTATGATTCCACTTTTTCAAACAAATCATGCAAAATATTATATGGATTGTGTGTGTGTGTCTAGGCTTGGTTCAGATGGCAAAAGGAGTTGAAATGCACATACCTGGAAGTTTTTATCAATTTATCCTGGGTAGTAGTGGTGAAAATCTAGTAAGGATGGAAGAGGGTGTTAACTTTCAAAATCTTTACCTTGTTTTCCTGGCTGTGGTCAATATAGCTCACTTCTGAACTTTTTAAAGGATCTTTAATAAAAATAGAACAAAAATATTTTCTAATATAAACTCCAATATAGAAGTCCTAAAATTCATTTCAGATCATGACCCCACTAAATGTTCTTCACTGACTCACTAGCCCCAAATCTTGAAGACAAAGTCCAAGTTACTTAACAAGGTGTGCTAGATTCTGCATGATCCCTTTGTTGCCACTCCCCCTCCTAGCCTAGATGCATTTCTCTGTCATTCTGAGGATGCCATATTCTCCCTGGCCTCCAAAATTTACAGGCTTCTCCCTGCAATTCTCTTCCTTCCCTTATTTATCCGGTTTATTATTGTTTGTCCTTCAAGGTTCAGCTCAGGGATTTCTTCTTCCAGGAAGACTTCCTGACAGTTCTACTCCAGGACTGAATTGGATGTTGTCACTGTGGATTCCAATAGTACTCTCTTTCCTAGACCAGTCTGTCTGAACTCTAACGTTCTGTTTACTTGATGAATCTTCTACTAGACTATATTCATTAAGGGTAGAAACAATACCTTAAACCATCATAGATGCTCAACAAATATGTGTTGAATGGCCAACTGATTGAGTAATGCGGATGGATGGATGGATGGATGGATGGATGAATGGATGGATGAATGGATGGATAACGGATGGAAGATGGATGGGTGATGGGTGGATGGATGGATGGGTGGATAGGTGGATGGATGGATGGGTGGATGAATGGATGGATGATGGATGGAAGATGGATGTGTAGTGAATGGATTTATGGATGGGTGGATGGATGGATGGGTGGATAGGTGGATGGATGGATGGGTGGATGGATGGATGGACGATGGATGGAAGATGGATGTGTAGTGAATGGATTTATGGATGGGTGGATGGATGGATGGGTGGATTGATGGATGATGGATGATGACTGACTGGCTGAGTAATATGGAGGGATGGATGGATGGATGGATGATGGCTGGCTGGCTGAGTAATATGGGTGGATGGAAGGAAGGATGGATGGATGGATAGATAGATATATGAGTGGATGATGGAGGGATATGGGTAGATGTATAGATAGATGATGGCTGACTGGATGAATGAATGGATAACGAATAGATGATTACTGGATGGAAGTTGCATAAATTGATGGATGGATGGACGGATGGATGGATGGATGATGAACGGAAGATGGATTGGTCATGAATGGATTTATGGATGAATGGATGGACGGATGGATGATGAATGGAAGATAGATGGGGGATGGATGGATGGATGATGGCTGGCTGGCTGAGTAATACGGAGGGGTGGATGGATGCATGGATGAATGGATGGATGGATGGATAGATGGGTATGTGAGTGGATGATGGATGTACAGATGGATTATGGCTGGCTGGATGAATGAATGGATAAAGAATGGATGATGGCTAGATGGATGTTGCATAAATCGATAGATGATGGATGGATGGATGGATGGGTGATGGATGGATGAATGGATAATGAATGGATGATGAGAGGATAATACATGGATAGATAAATGAATGGATTGATAGCTGCATTGATGCATGATGGATGGATGGAAAATAGATGTGTGATGGATGGATGATGAGTGGATGATGCATGAAAGGATGGGTGTGTGGATGATGGATGAATGATAGAAGAATAGATAATGGGTGAAGAGACGGATGGCAGATGGATGATGGGTGGGTGGATAGAAGATGAATGATGGATGAATGGATGATGGGTAGATGAATGGATGGATGATGCATAAATGATAGATGGATGGACAATGGGTAGGATATGGGTGGATGAATGGCGGATGGATAGATAGATAATGGATAATGAATGGATGTACAGATGGATGACTGGATGGATAGCAAGCAGGCATAGTGGTGAGTTGATTTTTTTTCTTTTTTTAAATTTATTTATTTATTATAAAGATGTGGGGTACAAATCAGGGTTAGGTATACAAGCATTGATCATGCACGTACTCTTGTTGATGAGGTATGCCCCCCCGCCCCTAGCAGTTTCCCTCAACTGCCAGTCCCACCCCCGCTTCCCCTGACAGTTTTCCGCTACTGCCAATCACCTTCCCACAGCATTATAATTGTTCAAGGTCACCTTATGAGTGAGAACATACGGAACTCAGTTTTTTGTTTCTGTGATAAATCACTGAATATGAGTGACTCCACATCCATCCAATTTGCTGCAAAGTCCATATATTTGTCCTTCTTTATGGCTGCATAATATTCCATTGTGTATATGAACCACATTTTTTTATCTAGTCCAGCTTCGATGGGCAACACGGTTGGTTCCATGTTTTTGCTATCGTGAATACAGCTGCAACAGACATACATATGCAGGTATCTTTTTTGTAGAATGATTTGAGTTCCTCTGGGTATATGATTTTTTTTTCCAATCCCAAGTCTATTTTTTCCTACCAGTAATGCCAATGCCACCTCTGGACAGTCTATACTCTGGAAATTCTTTTAAGTCAGGATGGAAACCAGAACTGTCACTTTTAAAATCATCTCTGAACTAACCATGTTATAGTCTCTGTTAGAACCAATGCACTCATGATACCATGCATTTCCCTCTTCAAGGCTTGGTCAGGACAAATACGAGATCTTCAGGTCCTTTGGAATCCCACACACTTGCAAAAACCCACTTATATGTGCACACACACATGCACACATGCACATGCATACTCACAGAAAGTGGGTCAGTTCAATGCAGGAGAAAATGACAAGGCCTGGGGTGCCAGAGAAGTTTCTGCAGCTCATTTAACACCAAATCACTTGTAATCGATCAGATCTGACATTTTCTCTCTGCCTTTCCAGGGTGTCTTAATAAAGCTCTCCAAAATTTTATGACTACCAAAAATGATCAAGATGTAAAAATACCCGGTTACTCGCCTATTACAAACTAGATTTGAAGGTGAGTAGAGTGGGATCATTTTGAGAGTAAAAAGATTGCCCACTGAACAGGGTGCCAACACAGTGAGGGTAAATTGGAGTGTCCATGAAAAACCAGGTTGCGTGTTCACTTTAGAAATGGGGTACTCTGACACCATTGGTCTTCCAGCTGCTTGCATGTATTTTCCAAATTTTAGTGGGATGTAAACTAGTTTGTTTTTAATATCACTGATGGAAGCAATTATTTCTGATTCATATCTATACATCTATTTTTTGGCATGGCACCTGAATCCAATTGTCCACTGAATGAATGAACCACACCAGTAGCCATCACAGTAAGTACAGAAAATTCAGTTTCCCTAGGTCCATCCCCTTGTGTAGGAAACAAGAAGTTCCATCGCAAAACCCCTGGCTTCTCCCATTCATGCACCCTCCCCTTCCTGATTTGCATTCTCAGAGCATCTCTTCCTTCAGCCTCCACTCCCTCCAGCTTTTATGCCACATCATTTGATTGACCTCCTAACATCCTGATTAAAGGAGTATAAAATAGGCCCCGGAGCTTATAATTTTAAGAAAGACACCAAAATGAGCTGTTTCCTTCAGAGTTACACACACACACACACACACCCATCTTCTTTCCTTTGTATGCTCCTTCCCATGACACTCTCAGTTGCAGAAAGAGAAAGTAAACTCAGCTTGGATTAACCATGTGCTATTGTTTAACAAATGCTTCCCAGAATCAGTTTGTTTTCTCTTGTCTAAGTCATCATTTCATTTGTGCTTTTGCTTCATCTTCAAGCTGGATCATAAACTCTTTGAAAGAAGGGAGTGGCCAGGCACGGTGGCTCAAGCCTGTAATCCCAGCACTTTGGGAGGCCGAGGTGAGAGAATTGCCTGAGCCCACGGTTTCGAGAATAGCCTGGGCAACTTCGCAAGACCTCATCTCTACAATACATCAAAAAATTAGCCAGGTGTGGTAGCACACACCTGTAGTTCTGGCTACTTGGAAGGCTGAGGTGGAATGATCACCTAAGCCCAACAGGTCGACGCTGGGGTGGCCATGAGCATGCCACTCCACTCCAGCCTGGGCGACAGAGTAAAAAAAAAGAAAAGAAGGGACCATGTCTCCACATCTTGAGATTCCCACCAAGGAGTACATCCTAAAGTAAACCATATGTTTGCTCAACTGCATGGTGCTGTTGACAAAACCGTGAGCAAAATGCCATTAATAGTCTCATAATGGACAGCATGGTTGCTTCCAGGTTCTTGCTATTGTGAACAATGCTGCGATAAACATACGTGTGCAGGTATATTTTTTATAGAGTGATTTGAGTTCTTCAGGGTATATTCCCAGTAGGGGGATCGCGGAGTCATATGGGAGGTTGATATTTAGAGCTTTTAGGAATCGCCACACTGCTTTCCACAAAGGTTGCACTAGTCTACACTCCCACCAATAGTATAGAAGTGTTCCCTTTTCCCCACACCCTCTCCAGCAACTTATTTTTTGAGTTATTGATAATTGCCATTCTGACTGGAGTTAGGTGGTATCTCAGAGTGGTTTGATTTGCACCTCCCTGATGATTAGTGAGGTTGAACATTTCTTCATGTGTCTGTTGGCTGCTCGGATGTCTTCCTTTGAGAAGTGTCTGTTCATATCTTTTGCCCATTTTATAATGGGGTTGTTTGTTTTTTTCTTTCCATCAAAAGAGGACTGGATTTTAAAAATGTGGTACATATACACAATGGAATACTACGCAGCCATAAAAAAGAACAAAATCATGAATTTCACAGCAACCTGGATAGAACTAGAGTCTATAATACTGAGTGACCTCTCACAGAAACAAAGATCTGAGTATCACATGTTCTCACTCATATAGTAGACCTTGATCATCCAACGTATTACGACAAGAAAATGACTGACAGTGGTGGGAAACTATGGGGGGGGGAGCAGAGTGATGGGATTAATGG